>JAPDOI010000903.1:0-167500 GCA_029168955.1 Aplectana chamaeleonis
AAAGTGTGCGGGACCCATATGGGTGTGCGCCGGACGCCGTAGAAAGTGTGTACGGGAGTGCGCAGGACGTCGTAGAAAGTGTGCGGATCCCAAGTGGGAGTGCACAGGACTCTGCAGAAAGTGTGTGGTACCCAAGTGGGAGTGCGCCGGACGCCGTAGAAAGTGTGCGGAACTCAAGTGGGAGTGCGCAGGACGTCGTAGAAAGTGTGCGGGATCCAAGTGGGAGTGCGCAGGACTCTGCAGAAAGTGTGGGACCCAAGTGGGAGTGCGCCGGAAGCCGTAGAACGTGTGGGGGACCCAAGTGGGAGTGCGCCGGACGCCGTAGAAAGTGTGCGGGACCCAAGTGGGAGTGCGCAGGACTCTGCAGAAAGTGTGTGGGACCCAAGTGGGAGTGCGCCGGACGCCTATAAAGTGTGCGGAACTCTAGTGGGAGTGCGCAGAACGTCGTAGAAAGTGTGCGGAACCTAAGTGGGAGTGCGCAGGACGCTGTAGAATGTGTGTGGGATCCAAGTGCGAGTGCGCAGGACTCTGCAGAAAGTGTGTAGAACCCATATGGGTGTGCGCCGGACGCCGTAGAAAGTGTGTACGGGAGTGCGCAGGACGCCGTAGAAAGTGTGCGGGACCCATATGGAAGTGCGCCGGACGCCGTAGAAAGCGCGCGGGACCCAAGTGGGAGTGCGCAGGACTCTGCAGAAAGTGTGTGGGATCCAAGTGGGAGTGCGCCGGACGCCTAGAAAGTGTGCGGGATCCAAGTGGGAGTGCGCCGGAAGCCGTAGAACGTGTGGGGAACCCAAGTGGGAGTGCGCAGAACGTCGTAGAAAGTGTGCGGAACCTAAGTGGGAGTGCGCAGGACGCTGTAGAATGTGTGTGGTACCCAAGTGGGAGTGCGCAGGACGTCGTAGAAAGTGTGCGGGATCCAAGTGGGAGTGCGCAGGACTCTGCAGAAAGTGTGTGGGACCCAAGTTGGAGTGCGCTGGACGCCTAGAAAGTGTGCGGAACTCTAGTGGGAGTGCGCAGGACGTCGTAGAAAGTGTGCGGGATCCAAGTGGGAGTGCGCAGGACTCTGCAGAAAGTGTATGGTACCCAAGTGGGAGTGCGCCGGACGCCGTAGAAAGTGTGCGGAACCCATATGGGAGTGCGCCGGACGCCGTAGAAAGTGTGTGCGACCCATACGGGAGTGCGCAGGACGCCGTAGAAAGTGTGCGGGATCCAAGTGGGAGTGCGCAGGACTCTGCAGAAAGTGTGTGGGACCCAAGTGGGAGTGCGCCGCACGCCGTAGAAAGTGTGCGGGATCCAAGTGGGAGTGCGCAGGACTCTGCAGAAAGTGTGTGGGACCCAAGTGGGAGTGCGCCGGACGCCGTAGAAAGTGTGCGGAACTCAAGTGGGAGTGCGCAGGACGTCGTAGAAAGTGTGCGGGATCCAAGTGGGAGTGCGCAGGACTCTGCAGAAAGTGTGTGGGACCCAAGTGGGAGTGCGCCGGACGCCTAGAAAGTGTGCGGAACTCTAGTGGGAGTGCGCCGGAAGCCGTAGAACGTGTGGGGAACCCAAGTGGGAGTGCGCAGAACGTCGTAGAAAGTGTGCGGAACCTAAGTGGGAGTGCGCAGGACGCTGTAGAATGTGTGTGGGATCCAAGTGCGAGTGCGCAGGACTCTGCAGAAAGTGTGTGGGATCCAAGTGCGAGTGCGCAGGACTCTGCAGAAAGTGTGTAGAACCCATATGGGTGTGCGCCGGACGCCGTAGAAAGTGTGTACGGGAGTGCGCAGGACGCCGTAGAAAGTGTGCGGGACCCATATGGAAGTGCGCCGGACGCCGTAGAAAGCGCGCGGGACCCAAGTGGGAGTGCGCAGGACGCTGTAGAATGTGTGTGGGATCCAAGTGCGAGTGCGCAGGACTCTGCAGAAAGTGTGTGGTACCCAAGTGGGAGTGCGCCGGACGCCGTAGAAAGTGTGCGGAACTCAAGTGGGAGTGCGCAGGACGTCGTAGAAAGCGCGCGGGACCCAAGTGGGAGTGCGCCGAACGCCGTAGAAAGTGTGCGGAACCCAAGTGGGAGTGCGCAGGACGTCGTAGAAAGTGTGTACGGGAGTGCGCCGGACGCCGTAGAAAGTGTGCGGAACCCATATGGGAGTGCGCCGGACGCCGTAGAAAGTGTGTGCGACCCATACGGGAGTGCGCAGGACGCCGTAGAAAGTGTGTGGTACCCAAGTGGGAGTGCGCCGGACGCCGTAGAAAGTGTGTGCGACCCAGGGAGTGCGCCGGATGCCGTAGAAAGTGTGCGGGACCCAAGTAGGAGTGCGCAGGACGCTGTAGAATGTGTGTGGGATCCAAGTGCGAGTGCGCAGGACTCTGCAGAAAGTGTATGGTACCCAAGTGGGAGTGCGCCGGACGCCGTAGAAAGTGTGCGGAACCCATATGGGAGTGCGCCGGACGCCGTAGAAAGTGTGTGCGACCCATACGGGAGTGCGCAGGACGCCGTAGAAAGTGTGTGGTACCCAAGTGGGAGTGCGCCGGACGCCGTAGAAAGTGTGCGGAACTCAAGTGGGAGTGCGCAGGACGTCGTAGAAAGTGTGCGGGATCCAAGTGGGAGTGCGCAGACTCTGCAGAAAGTGTGTGGGACCCAAGTGGGATCGCGCCGCACGCCGTAGAAAGTGTGCGCGACCCATGTGGGAGTGCGCCGGACGCCGTAGAAAGTGTGCAGAACCCAAGTGGGAGTGCGCAGAACGTCGTAGAAAGTGTGGGGGACCCAAGTGGGAGTGCGCCGGACGCCGTAGAAAGTGTGCGGGACCCAAGTGGGAGTGCGCAGGACGCTGTAGAATGTGTGTGGGATCCAAGTGCGAGTGCGCAGGACGCCGTAGAATGTGTGTGGGATCCAAGTGCAAGTGCGCAGGACTCTGCAGAAAGTGTGTGGGACCCAAGTGGGAGTGCGCCGGACGCCGTAAAATGTGTGTGAAACCCAAGTGGGAGTGCGCAGGACGCCGTAGAAAGTGTGTGAGACCCAAGTGGGAGTGCGCCGGAAGCCGTAGAAAGTGTGTGGGACCCAGATGGGAGTGCGCAGGACGCTGTAGAATGTGTGTGGGATCCAAGTGCAAGTGCGCAGGACTCTGCAGAAAGTGTGTGGTACCCAAGTGGGAGTGCGCCGGACGCCGTAGAAAGTGTGCGGAACTCAAGTGGGAGTGCGCAGGACGTCGTAGAAAGTGTGCGGGATCCAAGTGGGAGTGCGCAGGACTCTGCAGAAAGTGTGTGGGACCCAAGTGGGAAAGCGCCGGACGCCTAGAAAGTGTGCGGAACTCTAGTGGGAGTGCGCCGGAAGCCGTAGAACGTGTGGGGAACCCAAGTGGGAGTGCGCAGAACGTCGTAGAAAGTGTGCGGAACCTAAGTGGGAGTGCGCAGGACGCTGTAGAATGTGTGTGGGATCCAAGTGCGAGTGCGCAGGACTCTGCAGAAAGTGTGTGGTACCCAAGTGGGAGTGCGCCGGACGCCGTAGAAAGTGTGCGGAACTCAAGTGGGAGTGCGCAGGACGTCGTAGAAAGTGTGCGGGATCCAAGTGGGAGTGCGCAGGACGCCGTAGAATGTGTGGGGAACCCAAGTGGGAGTTTCACAGACGCCATAGAAAGTGTGTGGGACCTAGATTGGGAGTGCGCAGGACTCTGCAGAAAGTGCGCGGTACCCAAGTGGGAGTGCGGCGGACTACGTAGAAAGTGTGCGGAACCCAAGTGGGAGTGCGCAGGAAGCCGTAGAATGTGTGTGGGACCCATATGGGAGTGCGCCGGACGCCGTAGAAAGTGTGCGGGACCCAAGTGGGAGTGCGCAGGACTCTGCAGAAAGTGTGTGGGACCCAAGTGGGAGTGCGCCGGACGCTTAGAAAGTGTGCGGAACTCTAGTGGGAGTGCGCAGGAAGCCGTAGAATGTGTGTGGGACCCATATGGGAGTGCGCCGGACGCGGTAGAAAGTGTGTGGAACCCATATGGGAGTGCGCCGGACTCTGCAGAAACTGTGTGGTACCCAAGTGGGAGGGCGCCAGCCGCCGTAGAAAGTGTGCGGGACCCAAGTGGGAGTGCGCCGGACGCCGTAGAAAGTGTGTGGAACCCATATGGGAGTGCGCCGGACGCCGTAGAAAGTGTGCGGGATCCAAGTGGGAGTGCGCAGACTCTGCAGAAAGTGTGTGGGACCCAAGTGGGATCGCGCCGCACGCCGTAGAAAGTGTGCGGGACCCATGTGGGAGTGCGCCGGACGCCGTAGAAAGTGTGCGGAACCCAAGTGGGAGTGCGCAGGACGTCGTAGAAAGTGTGCGGGACCCAAGTGGGAGTGCGCAGGACTTCGTAGAAAGTGCGCGGGACCTAAGTGGGAGTGCGCCGGACGCCGTAGAAAGTGTGCGGAACCCAAGTGGGAGTGCGCAGGAAGCCGTAGAATGTGTGTGGGACCCATATGGGAGTGCGCCGGACGCCGTAGAAAGTGTGCGGGACCCAAGTGGGAGTGCGCAGGACGACATAGAAAGTGTGTGGGACCCAGATGGGAGCGCGCAGGACGCCGTAGAAAGTGTGCGGGACCCATATGGAAGTGCGCCGGACGCCGTAGAAAGCGCGCGGGACCCAAGTGGGAGTGCGCAGGACTCTGCAGAAAGTGTGTGGTACCCAAGTGGGAGTGCGCCAGACGCCGTAGAAAAAGTGCGGAACTCAAGTGGGAGTGCGCAGGACGTCGTAGAAAGTGTGCGGGATCCAAGTGGGAGTGCGCAGGACTCTGCAGAAAGTGTGTGGGACCCAAGTGGGAGTGCGCCGGACGCCTAGAAAGTGTGCGGAACTCTAGTGGGAGTGCGCCGCACGCCGTAGAAAGTGTGCGGGACCCATGAGGGAGTGCGCCGAACGCCGTAGAAAGTGTGCGGGACCCAAGTGGGAGTGCGCAGGACGCTGTAGAATGTGTGTGGGATCCAGGTGGGATCGCGCCGCACGCCGTAGAAAGTGTGCGGGATCCAAGTGGGAGTGCGCAGGGCTCTGCAGAAAGTGTGTGGGACCCAAGTGGGAGTGCGCCGGACGCCTAGAAAGTGTGCGGAACTCTAGTGGGAGTGCGCAGGACGCCGAGAATGTGTGTGGAACCCGGGTGGGAGTCTCCCGGACGCCGTAGAAAGCGCGCGGGACCCAAGTGGGAGTGCGCAGGACGCTGTAGAATGTGTGTGGGATCCAAGTGCGAGTGCGCAGGACTCTGCAGAAAGTGTGTAGAACCCATATGGGTGTGCGCCGGACGCCGTAGAAAGTGTGTACGGGAGTGCGCAGGACGCCGTAGAAAGTGTGCGGGACCCATATGGAAGTGCGCCGGACGCCGCAGAAAGTGTGTGGCACCCAAGTGGAAGTGCGCAGGACGCCGCAGAAAGTGTGTCGGACCCAAGTGGGAGTGCGCCGGACGCCGTAGAAAGTGTGTGGGACCCATATGGAAGTGCGCCGGACGCCGTAGAAAGCGCGCGGGACCCAAGTGGGAGTGCGCAGGACTCTGCAGAAAGTGTGTGGGATCCAAGTGGGAGTGCGCAGGACTCTGCAGAAAGTGTGTGGTACCCAAGTGGGAGTGCGCCAGACGCCGTAGAAAAAGTGCGGAACTCAAGTGGGAGTGCGCAGGACGTCGTAGAAAGTGTGCGGGATCCAAGTGGGAGTGCGCAGAACTCTGCAGAAAGTGTGTGGGACCCAAGTGGGAGTGCGCCGGACGCCTAGAAAGTAGTGGGAGTGCGCAGGACGCCGTAGAAAGTGTATGGGACCCATATGGGAGTGCGCAGGAAGCCGTAGAATGTGTGTGGGATCCATATGGGAGTGCGCCGGACGCGGTAGAAAGTGTGCGGGACCCATATAGGAGTGCGCCGGACGCCGTATAATGTGTGCGGAACCCAAGTGGGAGTGCGCAGGACTCTGCAGAAAGTATGTGGGACCCAAGTGGAATCGCGCCGCACGCCGTAGAAAGTGTGCGGGACCCAAGTGGGAGTGCGCAGGACGTCGTAGAAAGTGTGCGGGACCCAAGTGGGAGTGCGCCGGACGCCGTAGAAAGTGTGTGCGACCCAAGTGGGAGTGCGCAGGAAGCCGTAGAACGTATGTGGGACCCAAGTGGGGTGCGCCGGACGCCGTAGAAAGTGTGGGGGACCCAAGTGGGAGTGCGCCGGACGCCGTAGAAAGTGTGCGGGACCCAAGTGGGAGTGCGCAGGACGCTGTAGAATGTGTGTGGGATCCAAGTGCGAGTGCGCAGGACTCTGCAGAAAGTGTGTGGGACCCAAGTAAGATCGCGCCGCACGCCGTAGAAAGTGTGCGAAACCCAAGTGGGAGTGCGCAGGACGCCGTAGAAAGTGTGCGGAACCCAAGTGGGAGTGCGCAGAACGTCGTAGAAAGTGTGCGGAATCCAAGTGGGGTGCGCAGGACTCTGCAGAAAGTGTGTGGGACCCAAGTGGGATCGCGCCGCACGCCGTAGAAAGTGTGCGGGACCCAAGTGGGAGTGCGCAGGACGTCGTAGAAAGTGTGCGGGATCCAAGTGGGAGTGCGCAGGACGCCGTAGAAAGTGTGTGGAACCCATATGGGTGTGCGCCGGACGCCGTAGAAAGTGTGTACGGGAGTGCGCAGGACGCCGTAGAAAGTGTGCGGGACCCATATGGAAGTGCGCCGGACGCCGTAGAAAGCGCGCGGGACCCAAGTGGGAGTGCGCAGGACGCTGTAGAATGTGTGTGGGATCCAAGTGCGAGTGCGCAGGACTCTGCAGAAAGTGTGTGGTACCCAAGTGGGAGTGCGCCGGACGCCGTAGAAAGTGTGCGGAACTCAAGTGGGAGTGCGCAGGACGTCGTAGAAAGTGTGCGGAACTCAAGTGGGAGTGCGCAGGACGTCGTAGAAAGTGTGCGGGATCCAAGTGGGAGTGCGCAGGACTCTGCAGAAAGTGTGTGGGACCCAAGTGGGAGTGCGCCGGACGCCGTAGAAAGTGTGCGGAACCCATATGGGAGTGCGCCGGACGCCGTAGAAAGTGTGTGCGACCCATACGGGAGTGCGCAGGACGCCGTAGAAAGTGTGCGGGACCTAAGTGGGAGTGCGCAGGACGCCGTAGAAAGTGGGCGGAACCCAAGTGGGAGTGCGCAGGACGCCGTAGAAAGTGTGTGGGACCCATATGGGAGTGCGCCGAACGCCGTAGGAAGTGTGTCGGACCCAAGTGGGAGTGCGCCGGACGCCGTAGATAGTGTGTGGGACAGTGCTCAGGACGCCATAAAAGGTTTGTGAGACCCAAGTGGGAGTGCGCAGGTTGCCTTAGAAAGTGTGCGGGACCTAAGTGGGAGTGCGCAGGACGCCGTAGAAAGTGTGCGGAACCCAAGTGGGAGTGCGCAGGACGCCGTAGGAAGTGTGTGGGACCCATACGGGAGTGTGCCGGACGCCATAGAAAGTGTGTGGGACCTAAGTGGGAGTGCGCCGACGCCGTAGAAAGTGTGTGGGACCTAAGTGGGAGTGCGCAGGACGCCGTAGAAAGTGTGCGGAACCCAAGTGGGAGTGCGCAGGACGCCGTAAAAAGTGTGTGGGACCCAAGTGGGAGTGCGCAGGACGCCGTATAAGGGGTGTGGGACCTATGGGGGCGTGCCCCGGACGCCGAAGGAAGTGTGCGGGACCCAAGTGGGAGTGCGCCGGACGCCGTAGAAAGTGTGCGGGACCCAAGTGGGAGTGCACAGGATGCTGTAGAAATTGTGCGGGACCCAAGTGGGAGTGCCCCGGATGCCGTAGATTGTGTGTGGGACCCAAGGGGGAGGGCGCAGGACGCCGTAGAAAATGTGTGGGATCCAAGTGCGAGTTCGCAGGACTCCGCAGAAAGTGTGTGGTACCCAAGTGGGAGTGCGCAGGACGTCGTAGAAAGTGTGCGGGACCCAAATGGGAGTGCGCCGGACGCCGTAGAAAGTGTGCGGGACCCAAGTGGGAGTGCGCAGGACTTCGTCAAAAGTGTGTGGAACCCATATGGGAGTCTCCCGGACGACATAGAAAGTGTGTGGGACCCATATAGGAGTGCGCCGGACGCCGTAGAAAGTATGTGCGACCCATACGGGAGTGCGCAGTACGCCGTAGAAAGTGTGCGGGACCCATATGGGAGTGCGCCGGACGCCGTAGAAAGCGCGCGGGACCCAAGTGGGAGTGCGCAGGACGCTGTAGAATGTGTGTGGGATCCAAGTGGGAGTGCGCAGGACTCTGCAGAAAGTGTGTGGTACCCAAGTGGGAGTGCGCCAGACGCCGTAGAAAAAGTGCGGAACTCAAGTGGGAGTGCGCAGGACGTCGTAGAAAGTGTGCGGGATCCAAGTGGGAGTGCGCAGAACTCTGCAGAAAGTGTGTGGGACCCAAGTGGGAGTGCGCCGGACGCCTAGAAAGTGTGCGGAACTCTAGTGGGAGTGCGCAGGACGCCGAGAATGTGTGTGGAACCCGGGTGGGAGTCTCCCGGACGACATAGAAAGTGTGTGGGACCCAGATGGGAGTGCGCAGGACGCTGTAGAATGTGTGTGGGATCCAAGTGCAAGTGCGCCGGAAGCCGTAGAACGTGTGGGGGACCCAAGTGGGAGTGCGCCGCACGCCGTAGAAAGTGTGCGGGACCCATGTGGGAGTGCGCCGAACGCCGTAGAAAGTGTGCGGAACCCAAGTGGGAGTGCGCAGGACGTCGTAGAAAGTGTGCGGATCCCAAGTGGGAGTGCGCAGGACTCTGCAGAAAGTGTGTGGGACCCAAGTGGGAGTGCGCCGGACGCCTAGAAAGTGTGCGGAACTCTAGTGGGAGTGCGCCGGAAGCCGTAGAACGTGTGGGGGACCCAAGTGGGAGTGCGCCGGACGCCGTAGAAAGTGTGCGGGACCCAAGTGGGAGTGCGCAGGACGCCGTAGAATGTGTGTGGGATCCAAGTGCGAGTGCGCAGGACTCTGCATAAAGTGTGTGGGACCCAAGTGGGATCGCGCCGCACGCCGTAGAAAGTGTGCGGGACCCAAGTGGGAGTGCGCCGGACGCCGTAGAAAGTGTGCGGAACCCAAGTGGGAGTGCGCAGGACGTCGTAGAAAGTGTGCGGGATCCAAGTGGGAGTGCGCAGGACGTCGTAGAAAGTGTGCGGGATCCAAGTGGGAGTGCGCAGGACTCTGCAGAAAGTGTGTGGGACCCAAGTGGGAGTGCGCCGGACGCCGTAGAAAGTGTGCGGAACCCAAGTGGGAGTGCGCAGGACGCCGTAGAAAGTGTGCGGGACCCATGTGGGAGTGCGCCGAACGCCGTAGAAAGTGTGCGGAACCCAAGTGGGAGTGCGCCGGACGCTTAGAAAGTGTGTGGTACCCAAGTGGGAGTGCGCAGGACGCCGTATAAAGTGTGTGGGACCCATATGGGAGTGCACCGGACGCCGTAGAAAGTGTGCGGAACCCTAGTGGGAGTGCGCAGAAAGCCGTAGAATGTGTGTGGGACCCGAGTGGGAGTTTCCCAGGCGCCATAGAAAGTGTGTGCGATCCATACGGGAGTGCGCACGACGCCGTAGAAAGTGTGTGGGACCCATATGGGAGTGCGCCGGACGCCGTAGAAAGTGTATGGGACCCAAGTGGGAGTGCGCAGGACTCTGCAGAAAGTGTGTGGGATCCAAGTGGGAGTGTGCAGGACTCTGCAGAAAGTGTGGGGGACCCAAGTGGGAGTGCGCCGCACGCCGTAGAAAGTGTGCGGGACCCATGTGGGAGTGCGCCGAACGCCGTAGAAAGTGTGTGGGACCCAAGTGGGATCGCGCCGCACGCCGTAGAAAGTGTGAGGGACCCAAGTGGGATCGCGCCGCACGCCGTAGAAAGTGTGCGGGACCCAAGTGGGAGTGCGCAGGACGTCGTAGAAAGTGTGCGGGATCCAAGTGGGAGTGCGCAGGACGCCGTAGAAAGTGTGTGGAACCCATATGGGTGCGCGCCGGACGCCGTAGAAAGTGTATGGGACCCACATGGGAGTGCGCACGACGCCGTAGAATTTGTGCGGGACCCATATGGGAGTGCGCCGGACGCCGTAGAAAGTGTGCGGGACCCAAGTGGGAGTGCGCAGGACGCCGCAGAAAGTGTGTGGGATCAAAGTGGGAATGCACGGACACCATAGAAAGTGTGCGGGACCGGGAGTGCGCCGCACGCCGTAGAAAGTGTGCGGATCCCAAGTGGGAGTGCGCAGGACTCTGCAGAAAGTGTGCGGAACTCAAGTGGGAGTGCGCAGGACGTCGTAGAAAGTGTGCAGAATCCAAGTGGGAGTGCGCAGGACTCTGCAGAAAGTGTGTGGTACCCAAGTGGGAGTGCGCCGGACGCCGTAGAAAGTGTGCGGAACTCAAGTGGGAGTGCGCAGGACGTCGTAGAAAGCGCGCGGGACCCAAGTGGGAGTGCGCAGGACGCTGTAGAATGTGTGTGGGATCCAAGTGGGAGTGCGCAGGACTCTGCAGAAAGTGTGTGGTACCCAAGTGGGAGTGCGCCGGACGCCTAGAAAGTGTGCGGAACTCTAGTGGGAGTGCGCCGGAAGCCGTAGAAAGTGTGCGGGACCCAAGTGGGAGTGCGCAGGACTCTGCAGAAAGTGTGTGGGACCCAAGTGGGAGTGCGCCGGACGCCTAGAAAGTGTGCGGAACTCTAGTGGGAGTGCGCCGGACGCCGCAGAAAGTGTGCGGAACCCAAGTGGGAGTGCGCAGGACGTCGTAGAAAGTGTGCGGGATCCAAGTGGGAGTGCGCAGGACTCAGCAGGAAGTGTGTGGAATCCAAGTGCGAGTGCGCAGGACTTCGTAGAAAGTGTGTGGAACCCATATGGGTGTGCGCCGGACGCCGTAGAAAGTGTGTACGGGAGTGCGCAGGACGCCGTAGAAAGTGTGCGGGACCCATATGGAAGTGCGCCGGACGCCGTAGAAAGCGCGCGGAACTCAGTGCGCAGGACGCCGTAGAAAGTGTGCAGGACTCTGCAGAAAGTGTGTGGGACCCAAGTGGGAGTGCGCAGGAGTTCGTAGAAAGTGTGTGGAACCCATATGGGTGTGCGCCGGCAAGTGGGAGTGCGCAGGACGTCGTAGAAAGTGTGCGGAACCCAAGTGGGAGTGCGCAGGATGCCGTAGAAAGTGTGCGGGATCGAAGTGGGAGTGCGCTGGACGCCGTAGAAAGTGTGTGGGACCCATATAGGAGTGCGCCGGACGCCGTAGAAAGTGTGTGGGACCCAAGTGGGAGTGCGCAGGACGCCGTAGAAAGTGTGTACGGGAGTGCGCAGGACGCCGTAGAAAGTGTGCGGAACCCAAGTGGGAGTGCGCAGGACGTCGTAGAAAGTGTGCGGAACCCAAGTGGGAGTGCGCAGGACTCTGCAGAAAGTGTGTGGGACCCAAGTGGGATCGCGCCGCACGCCGTAGAAAGTGTGCGGGACCCATGTGGGAGTGCGCCGAACGCCGTAGAAAGTGTGCGGAACCCAAGTGGGAGTGCGCAGGACGCTGTAGAATGTGTGTGGGATCCAAGTGGGATCGCGCCGCACGCCGTAGAAAGTGTGCGGGACCCAAGTGGGAGTGCGCCGGACGCCGTAGAAAGTGTGCGGAACCCAAGTGGGAGTGCGCAGGACGTCGTAGAAAGTGTGCGGGATCCAAGTGGGGTGCGCAGGACTCTGCAGAAAGTGTGTGGGGCCCAAGTTGGATCGCGCCGCACGCCGTAGAAAGGGTGCGGGACCCTAGTGGGAGTGCGCAGTACGTCGTAGAAAGTGTGCGGGACCCAAGTGGGAGTGCGCAGGACGCTGTAGAATGTGTGTGGGATCCAAGTGGGAGTGCGCAGGACTCTGCAGAAAGTGTGTGGGACCCAAGTGGGAGTGCGCCGGACGCCGTAGAAAGTGTGCGGAACTCAAGTGGGAGTGCGCAGGACGTCGTAGAAAGTGTGCGGGATCCAAGTGGGAGTGCGCAGGACTCTGCAGAAAGTGTGTGGGACCCAAGTGGGAGTGCGCCGGACGCCGTAGAAAGTGTGCGGGACCCATATGGGAGTGCGCCGGACGCCGTAGAAAGTGTGCGGGACCCAAGTGGGAGTGCGCAGGACTCTGCAGAAAGTGTGTGGGACCCAAGTGGGAGTGCGCCGGACGCCGTAGAAAGTGTGCGGAACCCAAGTGGGAGTGCGCAGGACGCTGTAGAATGTGTGTGGGATCCAAGTGCGAGTGCGCAGGACTTCGTAGAAAGTGTGTGGGACCCAAGTGGGAGTGCGCAGGACTTCGTAGAAAGTGTGCGGGACCCAAGTGGGAGTGCGCAGGACTTCGTAGAAAGTGTGCGGGATCCAAGTGGGAGTGCGCCGGACGCCGTAGAAAGTGTGTGGAACCCATATGGGTGTGCGCCGGACGCCGTAGAAAGTGTGTACGGGAGTGCGCAGGACGCCGTAGAAAGTGTGCGGAACCCAAGTGGGAGTGCGCAGGACGTCGTAGAAAGTGTGCGGGACCCAAGTGGGAGTGCGCCGGACGCCGTAGAAAGCGCGCGGGACCCAAGTGGGAGTGCGCAGGACGCTGTAGAATGTGTGTGGGATCCAAGTGGGAGTGCGCAGGACTCTGCAGAAAGTGTGTGGTACCCAAGTGGGAGTGCGCCAGACGCCGTAGAAAAAGTGCGGAACTCAAGTAGGAGTGCGCAGGACGTCGTAGAAAGTGTGCGGGATCCAAGTGGGAGTGCGCAGGGCTCTGCAGAAAGTGTGTGGGACCCAAGTGGGAGTGCGCCGGACGCCTAGAAAGTGTGTGGGACCCAGATGGGAGTGCGCAGGACGTCGTAGAAAGTGTGCGGGACCAAAGTGGGAGTGCGCAGGACTCTGCAGAAAGTGTGTGGGACCCAGATGGGAGTGCGCAGGACTACGTAGAAAGTGTGTGGGACGCATATGGGAGTGCGCCGGAAGCCGTAGAACGTGTGGGGGACCCAAGTGGGAGTGCGCCGGATGCCGTAGAAAGTGTGCGGGACCCAAGTAGGAGTGCGCAGGACGCCGTAGAATGTGTGTGGGATCCAAGTGCAAGTGCGCAGGACTCTGCAGAAAGTGTGTGGGACCCAAGTGGGATCACGCCGCACGCCGTAGAAAGTGTGCGGAACCCAAGTGGGAGTGCGCAGGACGTCGTAGAAAGTGTGCGGATCCCAAGTGGGAGTGCGCAGGACTCTGCATAAAGTGTGTGGGACCCAAGTGGGATCGCGCCGCACGCCGTAGAAAGTGTGCGGGATCCAAGTGGGAGTGCGCAGGACTCTGCAGAAAGTGTGTGGGACCCAAGTGGGAAAGCGCCGGACGCCTAGAAAGTGTGCGGAACTCTAGTGGGAGTGGGCAGGACGCCGAAGAAAGTGTGCGGTACTCTAGTGGGGTGCGCAGGACGCCGTAGAATGTGTGTGGGACCCGAGTGGGAGTTTCCCAGACGCCATAGAAAGTGTGTGGGACCTAGATTGGGAGTGCGCAGGACGCCGTAGAAAGTGTATGGGACCCATATGGGAGTGCGCAGGAAGCCGTAGAATGTGTGTGGGATCCATATGGGAGTGCGCCGGACGCGGTAGAAAGTGTGCGGGACCCAAGTGGGAGTGCGCAGGACGCCGTAGAAAGTGTGGGACCCAAGTGGGGTGCGCAGGACTCTGCAGAAAGTGTGTGGGGCCCAAGTTGGCGTGCGCCGGATGCCGCAGAAAGTGTGCGGGAATCAAGTGGGAGTGCGCCGGACGCCGTAGAGAGTGTTTGGATCCAAGTGGGAGTGCGCAGGACGCCTCAGAAAGTGTGTGGGACCCAAGTGGGAGTGCGCCGGACGCCGTAGAAAGTGTGCAGAACCCAAGTGGGAGTGCGCAGAACGTCGTAGAAAGTGTGCGGAACCCAAGTGGGAGTGCGCAGGACTCTGCAGAAAGTGTGTGGGACCCAAGTGGGATCGCGCCGCACGCCGCAGAAAGTGTGCGGGACCCAAGTGGGAGTGCGCAGGACGCCGAAGAATGTGTGTGGTATCCAAGTGCCAGTGCGCAGGGCTCTGCATAAAGTGTGTGGGACCCATGTGGGAGTGCGCCGGACGCCGTAGAAAGTGTGCGGAACCCAAGTGGGAGTGCGCAGGACGTCGTAGAAAGTGTGCGGGACCCATGTGGGAGTGCGCCGCACGCCGTAGAAAGTGTGCGGAACCCAAGTGGGAGTGCGCAGGACGTCGTAGAAAGTGTGCGGAACCCAAGTGGGAGTGCGCAGGACGCCGTAGAAAGTGTGCGGGATCGAAGTGGGAGTGCGCAGGACTCTGCAGAAAGTGTGTGGGACCCAAGTGGGAGTGCGCAGGACTTCGTAGAAAGTGTGCGGGACCCAAGTGGGAGTGCGCAGGACTTCGTAGAAAGTGTGCGGGACCCAAGTGGGAGTGCGCCGGACGCCGTAGAAAGTGTGTGGAACCCATATGGGAGTGCGCCGGACGCCGTAGAAAGTGTGTGGAACCCATATGGGAGTGCGCCGGACGCCGTAGAAAGTGTGCGGAACCCAAGTGGGAGTGCGCAGGACGCCGTAGAAAGTGTGCGGGATCAAAGTGGGAGGGCGCAGGACTCTGCAGAAAGTGTGCGGGACCCAAGTGGGAGTGCGCCGGACGCCGTAGAAAGTGTGTGGAACCCATATGGGAGTGCGCCGGACGCCGTAGAAAGTGTGCGGATCCCAAGTGGGAGTGCGCAAGAAAGTGTGTGGGACCCAAGTGGGAGTGCGCCGGACGCCTAGAAAGTGTGCGGAACTCTAGTGGGAGTGCGCAGGACGCCGAGAATGTGTGTGGAACCCGGGTGGGAGTCTCCCGGACGACATAGAAAGTGTGTGGGACCCAGATGGGAGTGCGCAGGACTACGTAGAAAGTGTGTGGGACGCATATGGGAGTGCGCAGGACGACATAGAAAGTGTGTGGGACCCAGATGGGAGCGCGCAGGACGCCGTAGAAAGTGTGTGGGACGCATATGGGAGTGTGCAGGACGCCGTAGAAAGTGTATGGAACCCATATGGGTGTGCGCCGGACGCCGTAGAAAGTGTGTACGGGAGTGCGCAGGACGCCGTAGAAAGTGTGCGGGACCCAAGTGGGAGAGCGCAAGACTCTGCAGAAAGTGTGTGGGACCCAAGTGGGGGTGCGCGGGACGCCATAAAAAGTGTGCCTAACCCAAGTGGGAGAGCGCAGGACGCCGTACAAAGTGTGTGGAACCCAAGTGGGAGTGCGCAGGACGCCGTAGAAGGTGAGTGGGACCCAAGTGGGAGTGCTTAGGACTCTGCAGAAAGTGTGTGGGACCCAAGTGGGAGTGCGCAGGACGCCTTAGAAAGTGTGCGGGACCCAAGTGGGAGTGCGCAGGACGCCGTAGAATGTGTGTGTGGGACCCAAGTGGGAGTGCGCCGAACGCCGTAGAAAGTGTGCGGGACTAATGTGGGAGTGCGCAGGACTCTGCAGAAAGTGTGCGGGACTCACGTGGAAGTGCGCAGGACGCCGTACAAAGTGTTTGGGACCCAAGTGGGAGTGCCCCGGACGCCGTAGAAGGTGTGTGGGACCCAAGTGGGAGTGCGCCAGACGCCGTGGGAAGTGTGCGCGACCCAAGTGGGAGTGCGCAGGACGCCGTAGAATGTGTGCGGGACCCAAGTGGGAGGGCGCCGGACGCCGGGGGAAGTGTGTGGGACCCAAGTGGGAGTGCGCAGGACGCCGTAGAAAGTGTGCGGGATCCAAGTGGGAGTGCGCAGGACGCCGTAGAAAGTGTGTGGGACCCAAGTGGGAGTGCGTCGGACGCCGTAGAAAGTGTGTGGGAACCCAGTGGGAGTGCGCAGGACGCCGTAGAAAGTGTGTGGGATCCAAGTGGGAGTGCGCAGGACTCTGCAGAAAGTGTGTGGGACCCAGTGGGAGTGCGCCGGACGCCGTAGAAAGTGTGCGGGACCCAAGTGGGAGTGCGCAGGACGCCGTAGAAAGTGTGTGGGACCCAAGTGGGAGTGCGCCGGACGCCGTAGAAAGTGTGCGGGACCCAAGTGGGAGTGCGCAGGACGCCGTAGAAAGTGTGGGATCCAAGTGGGAGTGCGCAGGACTCTGCAGAAAGTGTGTGGGACCCAAGTGGGAGTGCGCCGGACGCCGTAGAAAGTGTGCGGAACCCAAGGGAGTGCGCAGGACGCCGTAGAAAGTGTGTGGGAACCCAGTGGGAGTGCGCAGGAACGCCGTAGAAAGTGTGTGGGAACCCAGTGGGAGTGCGCAGGAAGCCGTAGAAAGTGTGCGGGATCCAAGTGGGAGTGCGCAGGACTCTGCAGAAAGTGTGTGGGATCCAAGTGGGAGTGCGCCGGACGCCGTAGAAAGTGTGTGGAACCCATATGGGTGTGCGCCGGACGCCGTAGAAAGTGTGCGGGAACCAGATGCGACTGCGCCGAACGGCAAAGAAAGTGTGCGGGACCCATGTGGGAGTGCGCCGGACGCCGTAGAAAGTGTGCGGAACCCAAGTGGGAGTGCGCAGGACGTCGTAGAAAGTGTGCGGGATCCAAGTGGGAGTGCGCAGGACTCTGCAGAAAGTGTGTGGGACCCAAGTGGGAGTGCGCAGGACTCTGCAGAAAGTGTGTGGGACCCAAGTGGGAGTGCGCCGCACGCCGTAGAAAGTGTGCGGGACCCAAGTGGGAGTGCGCCGGACGCCGTAGAAAGTGTGCGGAACTCAAGTGGGAGTGCGCAGGACGTCGTAGAAAGTGTGCGGGATCCAAGTGGGAGTGCGCAGGACTCTGCAGAAAGTGTGTGGAACCCATATGGGTGTGCGCCGGACGCCGTAGAAAGTGTGTACGGGAGTGCGCAGGACGTCGTAGAAAGTGTGCGGGATCCAAGTGCGAGTTCGCAGGACTCTGCAGAAAGTGTGTGGGACCCAAGTGGGAGTGCGCCGGACGCCGTAGAAAGTGTATGGGACCCATATGGGAGTGCGCAGGAAGCCGTAGAATGTGTGTGGGACCCATATGGGAGTGCGCCGGACGCCTAGAAAGTGTGTGGGACCCAAGTGGGAGTGCGCAGGACTCTGCAGAAAGTGTGTGGGACCCAAGTGGGAGTGCGCAGGACTCTGCAGAAAGTGTGTGGGACCCAGATGGGAGTGCGCAGGACGTCGTATAAAGTGTGCGGGATCCAAGTGGGAGTGCGCAGGACGCCGTAGAAAGTGTGTGGAACCCATATGGGTGTGCGCCGGACGCCGTAGAATGTATGGGACCCAAGTGGGAGTGCGCAGGGCTCTGCAGAAAGTGTGTGGAACCCATATGGGAGTGCGCCGGACGCCGTAGAAAGTGCGTGGAACCCAAGTGGGAGTGCGCAGGACTTCGTAGAAAGTGCGCGGGACCTAAGTGGGAGTGCGCCGGACGCCGTAGAAAGTGTGCGGAACCCAAGGGGAGTGCGCAGGACTCTACAGAAAGTATGTGGGACCCAAGTGGAATCGCGCCGCACGCCGTAGAAAGTGTGCGGGACCCAAGTGGGAGTGAGCAGGACGTCGCAGAAAGTGTGCGGGATCCAAGTGCGAGTTCGCAGGACTGCAGAAAGTGTGTGGGACCCATGTGGGAGTGCGCAGGAAGCCGTAGAATGTGTGTGGGACCCATATGGGAGTGCGCCGGACGTCTGCAGAAAGTGTGTGGGAATCAAGTGGGAGTGCGCAGGACTCTGCAGAAAGTGTGTGGGACCCAAGTGGGAGTGCGCAGGACGCCGTAGAAAGTGTGCGGAACCCAAGTGGGAGTGCGCAGGACGCCGTAGAAAGTGTGGGATCCAAGTGGGAGTGCGCAGGACTCTGCAGAAAGTGTGCGGCACCCAAGTGGGAGTGCGCCGCACGCCGTAGAAAGTGTGTGGGACCCAAGTGGGAGTGCGCCCGACGCCATAGAAAGTGTGCGGGACCCAAGTGGGAGTGCGCAGGGTGCCGCAGAAAGTGTGTGGGATCCAAGTGGGAGTGCGCAGGACTCTGCAGAAAGTGTGTCGGACACAAGTGGGAGTGCGACGCCGGCCGAAGAAAGTGTGTGGGACCCAAGGGGGAGTGCGCCCGGCCCCATAGAAAGTGTGGGGCATCCAAGTCGGAGTGCGCAGGACTCTGCAGAAAGTGTGTGGGACCTAGGTGGGAGTGCGCCGGACGCCGTAGAAAGTGTGCGGAACCCAAGTGGGAGTGCGCAGGAAGCCGTAGAATGTGTGTGGGACCCATATGGGAGTGCGCCGGACGCCGTAGAAAGTGTGCGGGACCCAAGTGGGAGTGCGCAGGACTCTGCAGAAAGTGTGTGGGACCCAAGTGGGAGTGCGCCGGACGCCTAGAAAGTGTGCGGGACCCAAGTGGGAGTGCGCAGGACGTCGTAGAAAGTGTGCGGAACCCAAGTGGGAGTGCGCAGGACGCCGTAGAAAGTGTGCGGGATCGAAGTGGGAGTGCGCAGGACTCTGCAGAAAGTGTGTGGGACCCAAGTGGGAGTGCGCAGGACGCCGTATAAAGTGTGTGGGACGCATATGGGAGTGCGCAGGACGCTGTAGAATGTGTGTGGGACCTAAGTGGGAGCGCGCAGCACGCCGTAGAAAGTGTGTGGGACCCAATTGGGAGTGCGACGGACGATGTGGAGAGTGTGCGGGACCCAAGTGGGAGTGCGCAGGACGCTGTAGATAGTTTGTTGGACCTAAGTGGGAGTGCGCAGGACGCCGTAGAGAGTGTGTGGGACAGTGCGCAGGACGCCGTAAAAGGTTTGTGAGACCCAAGTGAGAGTGCGCAGGACGCCGTAGAAAGTGTGTGGGACCCATATGGGATCGCGCCGCACGCCGTAGAAAGTGTGTGGGATCCAAGTGCGAGTGCGCAGGACTCTGTAGAAAGTGTGTGGGACCCAAGTGGGAGTGCGCAGGACTCTGCAGAAAGTGTGTGGGATCCATGTGGGAGTGCGCAGGACTCTGCAGAAAGTGTGTGGGACCTAAGTGGGAGTGCGCCGGACGCCGTAGAATGTGTGTGGGACCCAAGTGGGAGTGCGCAGGACGCCGTAGAATGTGTGTGGGATCCAAGTGCGAGTGCGCAAAACTCTGCAGAAAGTGCGCGGGACCTAAGTGGGAGTGCGCCGGACGCCGTAGAAAGTGTGCGGGACCCAAGTGGGAGTGCGCAGGACGCCGTAGAATGTGTATGGGATCCAAGTGCGAGTGCGCAGGACTCTGCATAAAGTGTGTGGGACCCAAGTGGGATCGCGCCGCACGCCGTATAAAGTGTGCGGGACCCAAGTGGGAGTGCGCAGGACTCTGCAGAAAGTGTGTCGGACCCAGGTGGGAGTGCGCCGGACGCCATAGAATGTGTGTGGGATTCAAGTGCGAGTGCGCATGACTCTGCAGAAAGTGTGTGGGAATCAAGTAGGAGTGCGCAGGACTCTGCAGAAAGTGTGTGGGATCCAAGTACGAGTGCGCAGGACTCTGCATAAAGTGTGTGGAACCCAAGTGGGAGTGCGCAGGACGGCGTAGAATGTGTGTTGTATCCAAGTGCGAGTGTGCAGGACGGCGTAGAATGTGTGTTGGATCCAAGTGCGAGTACGCAGGACTCTGCAGAAAGTGTGTGGGATCCAAGTGCGAGTGCGCAGGACTCTGCATAAAGTGTGTGGGACCCAAGTGGGAGTGCTCCGGACGCCATAGAATGTGTGTGGGATCCAAGTGCGAGTACGCAGGACTCTGCAGAAAGTGTGTGGGAATCAAGTGCGAGTGCGCAGGACTCTGCAGAAAGTGTGTGAGATCCAAGTACGAGTGCGCAGGACTCTGCAGAAAGTGTGTCGGATCCAGGTGGGAGTGCGCCGGACGCCATAGAATGTGTGTGGGATTCAAGTGCGAGTGCGCAGGACTCTGTAGAAAGTGTGTGGGACCCAAGTGGGAGTGCGCAGGACTCTGCAGAAAGTGTGTGGGATCCAAGTACGAGTGCGCACGACTCTGCAGAAAGTGTGTGGGACCCAAGTGGGAGTGCGCCGGACGCCTAGAAAGTGTGCGGGACCCAAGTGGGAGTGTGCAGGACGGCGTAGAATGTGTGTTGGATCCAAGTGCGAGTACGCAGGACTCTGCAGAAAGTGTGTGGAATCCAAGTACGAGTGCGCAGGACTCTGCATAAAGTGTGTGGGACCCAAGTGGGAGTGCTGCGGACGCCATAGAATGTGTGTGGGATTCAAGTGCGAGTGCGCAGGACTCTGTAGAATGTGTGTGGGATCCAAGTGCGAGTACGCAGGACTCTGCAGAAAGTGTGTGGGAATCAAGTGCGAGTGCGCAGGACTCTGCAGAAAGTGTGTGAGATCCAAGTACTCAGACAATGGGGTGGACCGACGGCGGACAAGTTGCGTACCGACAGCGGGATGGGCGACGTTTGGAACGCAATTTGCACGCGGTCGGCACGTAAATTAGCGCGGTCGATACGCACTGCCACGCAGTCAGTACGGAATGCCACGCGGTCGGTACGTTTTGTCGCGCGGCCGGTACGCACTGCCACGCTATCAGTACGCATTGCCACGCGGTCGGTAGGCACTTCCACGCGGTCGGTACGCACTGTCACGTGGTCGGTACGCATTGTCGCAAGGTCGGTACGCTCCGCCATGCGATCAGTACACACTGCCACGCAGTCGGTGAAGGCTTCGCCACGCGGTCGGTACGCACTGTCACGTGGTCGGTACGCACTTTCACGTGGTTGGTACATCTTGCCACGCCGTCAGTACGGATTTTCACGGGGTCGGTACGCATCGCCACGCGGTTGGTACAAATTTCGCGTGTAGGATTGGCCTGCAGTTAGTACGCACTCACGCGTGATAGGCCCGATTTTCCATCACGCTGTTAGTAAGATTTTTGAAGACTTGACCGCTATTACTACGTATCTGGTCCCAAAAAATTGAAAATAAGCAACAGTTGGGAGTGGGATGGTGCTCGAGGGTAACGCACAAACAACTTGAACAGCCCAACCTGGCTGGCCTTCCAACTGCAAATGACGAGCTTTTCTTAATCAACAACATCTAAAGTCTGGTTCGCTCAGATGAGTCCGCGCGGAGCAAGCAGAGGAGCGGTTGGTCATGACAAAATAAGGATATCTTGGCATGATAAACCTGATACGCCCTACTTCGACCGGCTCAAAATTAGGGAGCTAGGCTTCTGTCAGGGTTGGAGGAAAAAATCGCCGTAACCTGCCGTGGCCAACCCGGTGGAAACGTATGAAGACCATGGACGATGGAGGTTGCAAAAAAAAGACCCGGTGCGGCCAGCTGGGGCTGGCGCGGTCAATATGTATGAATTGTGTGGAACGATGTTATGGATATCATTCATTTCTTATATTTTATCATAGGGACATCGGTCGGGTCAGCCGCCCCGGGTGTTTTTCACCCCACCTCATTCATGTCCTCCACGATTGTCGACCGGCTGGCGACGCCTGTTGGCCAGTTATGACCGAGGCCTTGCAAACCTACCGTGTCTTGCTCAAAATCGCCCCATCCGCGATCTAGCTGAGAGGTTTGGTTCTGCTAATTTGATGTTTATGAAAGATGACTATATTTAGCGATGGGAGGCCAGCCGCGTTCAATCGTATTCTTGCTTACACGTTTTTTTCTCGTGAATTTCACTTATTTTTACTCCATTGGTGGCCAGATATACACCTTTACGATGAAATCTCAGGTAACTTTTTATCACGAATGCTTCTTTTAAACATTAATGCTCTCGTCATTCTGATGGGAGCAATGCATACCTGCTGCGTGCGCGTGCTTACCAACCGCTGTCACTTTTTAAACGAAAGTTTCGTATTAAGAGACATTTCACTACAGTTCCTCTCGCATTTTTAAATCTTCCATTTCTGATCTTGCATTTCCTTCCTTTGCCTTCTTTCTTATCCTTCTATAAGAAACTCAAGGTGTTCGTGTTGTGAGATTAGTATCCGTGTGTTTTATTTAATGAATCCTTGTGGGATCGAATGTCCTCGTTGATAGTGTCAGCTGTTAAAATTGATTGTAAGAAGTGTGCCCGAATGAATGGCGGCCCACGCGGCCGGCGTGCTTGACAGGCGGCCGTCGCATGTGCCGTCCTCGGACGAGTTTTGGATTTCAACGACGGCCGTCCCCTCTCCCAACGTCTGCATAGCTGATTGATCGGCGCAGTACTTGCTGCCAGCCGGTGCCGGCCCCGTTCGTAGTCGACGGCGGTGGGGACTTTCGCAAGCTCGTCCGAGAGCGGCGAACGCGCCGGCTGCCTCGCCAAGCACGCTGGCCGCGTGCTCCGCCATTCTCATTCGGACGCACCTTACTGTCGTTATCGTGCTGAAATTCTGCTCTGCGATTGCGGCGGGTCGCTGTTTTCAGCGCGCAGCACAATTATAATCGTGCTGGGAGAAGGGGTAGCTGTGTCGGGACCCGTTAGTCTAGCACAATTATCGTCGTGCTGCGTGCTGCAAGCGCGTCTGTCCAGCAACTGCGGCTGGGAATTCCACCCCTGATAACGACGGTACGAAGTGCTCCAATGTCTATTTCTTTCAAGCACATAAGCGAATATTCATATTTTCACAGAGGATGAACTCGGTCTTTTTGCAACGAAAATTTTCATTCGAGTCTACGTGAACAGCCATTTTTGTCGATGAGTTCTGAAAAATTCGAAAACATCAAATTTTGGATATTAACACTGAATCATTCGTAAGCATGGATTACACCAAGAAAAAACAAGATGATGAAGAACAGTATAAGTAAGTAAGGAAAGACGATCGAGATCAAGAGAAAGACGGCAAAAAGAGAAAAGAAAGAAGAAAATCCCACTCGCCAAACTCTCCCTCGGCGCGCGGTTGACTTTCTTCCACGTGGGAAAAATAAATAAGTGAAAAGATAAATAAATGAGTAAATAAATAAATAAATAAATAAATAAATAAATAAATAAATAAATAAATAAATAAATAAAAAAGTAAAGAAATAAATAAACAAATAAATAAAAAATGAATGAATAGATAAATGAATGAATTAGTGAATAAATTAATCAAAAAGTAGTTAAATAAATAAGTAAATAAATGCATAATTAAATAAATAAGTTAATTAATTAATTAATTAATTAATTAAAAAGTAATTGAATAAATAAGTAAGCACGTGTATAAACAAAAAAGTAAATAAATAAATAAGTAGTTAGAAGCGAAGAAAAGTATCACGTTAACGAAAAGATAAAAACGAGTAGTGAGAAGAAGTTGTTGGAATTGTAGAGAGTGAGAAGAAAGTGAGGAAGATAGAAAGAGAGCAGTATTAGATATTGGGGCCTATGAAGAAAAAACCCCGGCGATTTGAATGAAATCGCCATGACTGTCTGGGGCACGCCAGTGAAGGACGGGAGAGAGAAAGTTGATGGGGTGGCCACTAGCGTGATCGATAGCAAGGTGATCAAGGAGGTCATAGAGGTTTTGGGTGACGAAGAGCTCGTTAGGGATATCGATTCTGGCCAGTGAAGATCAAGCATTTCATTGAATCGTGCGTGATCGTGATCAAGGTAGCCTTCGCCGTGTTATCAACTTTGCTAGCATGATCAGGATATCAATGACAAGTTGCCTAGATATACATGCGCAACAGTAAATTGAGAGCTTTGTCCACTGCCTAGCTAAAAAGAACTAGATGCTCGTAGAACCTCAATGGCATTCAAATCTTCACACATGAACCGAAATAGCCTCGAGTCCTGCCTGCGTATTTTACATTGGGCGCGCCGGGTTGGTAGGTTTCTTCGCTTCACATCAGCAGGCTGTATATAGCACCAACTCTGTGTAATTTCACCACTGTTCCGCCATAAACCGTGACCTCGATTTACAGATATACTGTGTTTCCTCTATTAAAAGTACAACTATCAGAAGAAGATTTAAAAATAGAGGCTTCAAAATAAGAAGTACACCCCTAATACAAGTACACCTCCTTTTTGGTGATCTTCCGGTATCGAGTTCTTGGCAATCCGAATGTGGCATTAGAGAGAGTCCAGATTACGGAAGTGAGATGTCTTTGAATATTTGGGTGGTTTGAATATTCACAAGAAAATTATCGAGGCCGAAGATTGCTCATATGGGACAACTTCCGATGCCACTTCAGCGAAATAATCAAATAAGGTTCAGGGTTTATAATAGATGCTACGGTTAGGCCCGGATCATACTACCGTCGCAGCGATGTGTGAAAGGCCGGGGTCATCCGTCCAGCGACGGGCGACGCGACGCAATGCGTAACATCAATATCGACCGAAAATCGATATACTCCATTTGCACTGTCGCCGGTCGCAGCAAGTATGATCCCGGCCAAAGAGCAGTTTCGATCAATCGCGGCGATACTGCGCTTCTGAGGGAAAACCGATTGCTTGACGACAAAACAGCTTATCCTAGAGTGAAATGGAACGGCAAACGGCAATGGAAGTAGGATCTGGTGAGGTTGTGGACTCTTCTAACATACTGTAGTCTGGATTGTGTTATCACTCATTTTTAAGAAATAACTGAGATTAGTCGGTGGGTTTTGTTTCACTCTCACATTTTCATTGCTTCCACAGATGTGATCGTATCGATGAAAACACGGACTCACCGATCTATCACAGCTGTTTCGGAAATATGAGTGATACCACTAACAAACCAACTGTATGTTAGGACGAGTCCAGGTTCTTTTTACATTGCTGTAGATCGCACGGACTGACAAACTGACCTCGCCCACCAGTTTGACTGTGTACTGAACGCGGGGGCTTGCGAACTGAATGCGAACACTTGCGTACCGACCGCGCAGACTGACAAACTGATCTTCCTCACCAGTTTGCCTGCGTACTGGACGCGGGCGACTGGGTACTGAACGCGAACGATTGCGTACCGACGGTGCAAACCGACACAGCGACCTCACCGACCAGTTTTCTATCGTGCTGAACGCGGGCGGTTGCGTACCGAACGTGAGCACATACGTACTGACCACGTGTGCTCACGTACCGACCGCAGCGAAAGTCATATTTCGTACTGACCGCGCGCAAAGATGAATGCTCGCGGTCAGTACGCCTCCATGGAACTTCGCCAGCGGTTAGTACGGAGCTCAGGCGTATCGACCGCGTGCTCTATTTCGCTTGCGCGGTCAGTACGCGAATGAGCGTGTTCGGCACGAAATGCATTTTTTGCCCGCGGTCAGTACGATAGTGGCACGCGGTCGGTAGGAAACGTGAGTTTTCGCCCGCGGTCGGTCCACTCCATTGTCTGAGTACGAGTGCGCAGGACTCTGCATAAAGTGTGTGGGACACAAGTGCGAGTGCGCCGGACGCCATAGTATGTGTGTGGGAATCAAGTGCGAGTGCGCCGGACGCCTAGAAAGTGTGCGGGACCCAAGTGGGAGTGTGCAGGACAGCGTAGAATGTGTGTTGGATCCAAGTGCGAGTGCGCAGGACTCTGCAGAAAGTCTGTGGGACCCAATTGGGAGTGCGCCGGACCCCGTAGAAAGTGCGCGGGACCCAAGTGGGAGTGCGCAGGACTCTGCAGAAAGTGTGTCGGATCCAGGTGGGAGTGCGCCGGACGCCATAGAATGTGTGTGGGATTCAAGTGCGAGTGCGCAGGACTCTGTAGAAAGTGTGTGGGACCCAAGTGGGAGTGCGCAGGACTCTGCAGAAAGTGTGTGGGATCCAAGTACGAGTGCGCACGACTCTGCAGAAAGTGTGTGGGACCCAAGTGGGAGTGCGCCGGACGCCTAGAAAGTGTGCGGGACCCAAGTGGGAGTGTGCAGGACGGCGTAGAATGTGTGTTGGATCCAAGTGCGAGTACGCAGGACTCTGCAGAAAGTATGTGGGATCCAAGTGCGAGTGCGCAGGACTCTGCAGAAAGTGTGTGGGAATCAAGTGGGAGTGCGCAGGACTCTGCAGAAAGTGTGTGGGATCCAAGTACGAGTGCGCAGGACTCTGCATAAAGTGTGTGGGACCCAAGTGGGAGTGCGCCGGACGCCTAGAAAGTGTGCGGGACCCAAGTGGGAGTGTGCAGGACAGCGTAGAATGTGTGTTGGATCCAAGTGGGAGTGCGCCGGACGCCTAGAAAGTGTGCGGGACCCAAGTGGGAGTGTGCAGGACAGCGTAGAATGTGTGTTGGATCCAAGTGCGAGTACGCAGGACTCTGCAGAAAGTGTGTGGGATCCAAGTACGAGTGCGCAGGACTCTGTAGAATGTGTGTGGGATCCAAGTGCGAGTACGCAGGACTCTGCAGAAAGTGTGTGGGATCAAGTGCGCAAAGGAGTGCGCGGGGCTCTGCAGAAAGTGTGTGGGAATCCAAGTGCGAGTGCGCCGGACACTTCTAGAAAGTGTGCGGGACGAAGTGGGAGTGTGCAGGACACCGTGAAAGTGTGTGGGAATCGAAGTGAATTGGAGACTCTGCGAAAGTGTGTGGGAGTACGAGTGCGCAGGACTCTGCAGAAAGTGTGTGGGACCCAAGTGGGAGTGCGCAGGACTCTGCAGAAAGTGTTTGGGATCCAAGTGCGAGTGCGCAGGACTCTGCAGAAAGTGTGTGGGACCCAAGTGGGAGTGCGCAGGACGCCTAGAAAGTGTGCGGGACCCGTGGGAGTGCGCAGGACGGCGTAGAAAGTGTGTGGGACCCAAGTGGGAGTGCGCAGGACTCTGCAGAAAGTGTGTGGGATCCAAGTGGGAGTGCGCAGGACTCTGCAGAAAGTGTGTGGGACCCATGTGGGAGTGCGCCGGACGCCTAGAAAGTGTGTGGGACCCAAGTGGGAATGCGCAGGACTCTGCAGAAAGTGTGTGGGACCCACGTGGGAGTGCGCAGGACTCTGCAGAAAGTGTGTGGGACCCAAGTGGGAGTGCGCAGGACTCTGCAGAAAGTGTGTGGGACCCAAGTGGGAGTGCGCAGGACTCTGCAGAAAGTGTGTGGGACCCAAGTGGGAGTGCGCAGGACTCTGCAGAAAGTGTGTGGGATCCAAGTGGGAGTGCGCAGGACGCTCTAGAATGTGTGTGGGATCCAAGGGGGAGTACGCAGGACTCTGCAGAAAGTGTGTGGGACCCGAGGGGGAGTGCGCAGGACTCTGCAGAAAGTGTGCGGGATCCAAGTGCGAGTTCGCAGGACTGCAGAAAGTGTGTGGGACCCATGTGGGAGTGCGCAGGAAGCCGTAGAATGTGTGTGGGACCCACGAGGGAGTGCGCCGGACCCCGTAGAAAGTGTGTGGGATCCAAGTGCGAGTGCGCAGGACTCTGCAGAAAGTGTGTGGGAATCAAGTGCGAGTGCGCAGGACTCTGCAGAAAGTGTGTGGGACCCAAGTGGGAGTGCGCAGGACTCTGCAGAAAGTGTGTGGGACCCAAGTGGGAGTGCGCCGGACGCCTAGAAAGTGTGCGGGACCCAAGTGGGAGTGTGCAGGACGGTGCAGAAAGTGTGTGGGATCCAAGTGGGAGTGCGCAGGACGCTCTAGAATGTGTGTGGGATCCAAGTGGGAGTGCGCAGGACTCTGCAGAAAGTGTGTGGGACCCAAGTGGGGTGCGCCGGGCGCCATAGAATGTGTGCGGGACCCAAGTGGAAGTGCGCAGGACGCCATAGAAGGTGTGCAGGACCCAAGTGGGAGTGCGCAGGACGCCGCAGTAAGTGTGTGGAACCCAAGTGGGAGTGCGCAGGACTCTGCAGAAAGTGTGTGGGATCCAAGTGGGAGTGCGCAGGACTCTGCGGAAAGTGTGTGGGATCCAAGTGGGAGTGCGCAGGACTCTGCATAAAGTGTGTGGGACCCAAGTGGGATCGCGCCGCACGCCGTAGAAAGTGTGCGGGATCCAAGTGGGAGTGCGCAGGACTCTGCAGAAAGTGTGTGGGAATCAAGTGCGAGTGCGCAGGACTCTGCAGAAAGTGTGTGAAATCCAAGTGCGAGTGCGCAGGACTCTGCAGAAAGTGTGTGGGACCCAAGTGGGAGTGCGCCGCACGCCTAGAAAGTGTGCGGGACCCAAGTGGGAGTGCGCCGGACCCCGTAGAAAGTGTGTGGGATCCATGTGCGAGTGCGCAGGACTCTGCAGAAAGTGTGTGGGACCCAAGTGGGAGTGCGCAGGACTCTGCAGAAAGTGTGTGGGACCCACGTGGGAGTGCGCAGGACTCTGCAGAAAGTGTGTGGGACCCAAGTGGGAGTGCGCAGGACTCTGCAGAAAGTGTGTGGGACCCAAGTGGGAGTGCGCAGGACTCTGCAGAAAGTGTGTGGGACCCAAGTGGGAGTGCGCCGGACGCCTAGAAAGTGTGCGGGACCCAAGTGGGAGTGCGCAGGACGGCGTAGAATGTGTGTTGGATCCAAGTGCGAGTGCGCAGGACTCTGCAGAAAGTGTGTGGGATCCAAGTGGGAGTGCGCAGGACTCTGCAGAAAATGTGTGGGATCCAAGTGTGAGTGCACAGGACTCTGCAGAAAGTGTGTGGGACCCAAGTGAGAGTGCGCAGGACTCTGCAGAAAGTGTGTGGGACCCAAGTGGGAGTGCGCCGGACGCCGTAGAATGTGTGTGGGATTCAAGTGCGAGTGCGCAGGACTCTGCAGAAAGTGTGTCGGATCCAGGTGGGAGTGCGCAGGACTCTGCAGAAAGTGTGTGGGACCCGGGTGGGCGTGCGCCGGACGCCTAGAAAATGTGCGGGACCCGAGTGGGAGTGCGCAGGACTCTGCAGAAAGTGTGTGGGATCCAAGTACGAGTGCGCAGGACTCTGCAGAAAGTGCGTGGGACCCAAGTGGGAGTGCGCAGGACTCTGCAGAAAGTGTGTGGGACCCAAGTGGGAGTGCGCAGGACTCTGCAGAAAGTGTGTGGGACCCTAGTGGGAGTGCGCAGGACTCTGCAGAAAGTGTGTGGGACCCAAGTGGGAGTGCGCAGGACTCTGCAGAAAGTGTGTGGGACCCAAGTGGGAGTGCGCAGGACTCTGCAGAAAGTGTGTGGTACCCACGTGGGAGTGCGCCGGACGCCTAGAAAGTGTGCGGGACCCAAGTGGGAGTGCGCAGGACTCTGCAGAAAGTGTGTGGGACCCAAGTGGGAGTGCGCAGGACTCTGCAGAAAGTGTGTCGGATCCAGGTGGGAGTGCGCAGGACTCTGCAGAAAGTGTGTGGGATCCAAGTGCAAGTGCGCAGGACTCTGCAGAAAGTGTGTGGGAATCAAGTGCGAGTGCGCCGGACGCCTAGAAAGTGTGTGGGATCCAAGTGCGAGTGCGCAGGACTCTGCAGAAAGTGTGTGGGAATCAAGTGGGAGTGCGCAGGACTCTGCATAAAGTGTGTGGGACCCAAGTGGGAGTGCTCCGGACGCCATAGAATGTGTGTGGGATCCAAGTGCGAGTGCGCAGGACTCTGCAGAAAGTGTGTGGGACCCAAGTGGGAGTGCGCAGGACTCTGCAGAAAGTGTGTGGGATCCAAGTACGAGTGCGCAGGACTCTGCAGAAAGTGTGTGGGACCCAAGTGGGAGTGCGCCGGACGCCTAGAAAGTGTGCGGGACCCAAGTGGGAGTGCGCAGGACGGCGTAGAATGTGTGTTGGATCCAAGTGCGAGTGCGCAGGACTCTGCAGAAAGTGTGTGGGACCCAAGTGGGAGTGCGCAGGACTCTGCAGAAAGTGTGTGGGACCCAAGTGGGAGTGCGCAGGACTCTGCAGAAAGTGTGTGGGATCCAAGTACGAGTGCGCAGGACTCTGCAGAAAGTGTGTGGGACCCAAGTGGGAGTGCGCCGGACGCCTAGAAAGTGTGCGGGACCCAAGTGGGAGTGCGCAGGACGGCGTAGAATGTGTGTGGGACCCAAGTGGGAGTGCGCAGGACTCTGCAGAAAGTGTGTGGGACCCAAGTGGGAGTGCGCCGGACGCCTAGAAAGTGTGTGGGACCCAAGTGGGAGTGCGCAGGACTCTGCAGAAAGTGTGTGGGACCCAAGTGGGAGTGCGCAGGACTCTGCAGAAAGTGTGTGGGACCCAAGTGGGAGTGCGCAGGACTCTGCAGAAAGTGTGTGGGACCCAAGTGGGAGTGCGCAGGACTCTGCAGAAAGTGTGTGGGACCCAAGTGGGAGTGCGCCGGACGCCTAGAAAGTGTGCGGAACCCAAGTGGGAGTGCGCAGGACGGCGTAGAATGTGTGTTGGATCCAAGTGCGAGTGCGCAGGACTCTGCAGAAAGTGTGAGGGACCCAAGTGGGAGTGCGCAGGACTCTGCAGAAAGTGTGTGGGACCCAAGTGGGAGTGCGCAGGACTCTGCAGAAAGTGTGTGGGACCCAAGTGGGAGTGCGCAGGACTCTGCAAAAAGTGTGTGGGACCCAAGTGGGAGTGCGCAGGACGGCGTAGAATGTGTGTGGGATCCAAGTGCGAGTACGCAGGACTCTGCAGAAAGTGTGTGGGATCCAAGTGCGAGTGCTCAGGACTCTGCAGAAAGTGTGTGGGACCCAAGTGGGAGTGCGCAGGACTCTGCAGAAAGTGTGTGGGACCCATAAGGGAGTGCGCAGGACGCCGTCGAAAGGGTGCGGGACCCTAGTGGGAGTGCGCAGTACGTCGTAGAAAGTGTTCGGGTTCCAAGTGGGAGTGCGCAAAACTCTGCAGAAAGTGTGTGGGACCCAAGTGGGAGTGCGCAGGACTTCGTAGAAAGTGCGCGGGACCTAAGTGGGAGTGCGCCGGACGCCGTAGAAAGTGTGCGGGACCCAAGTGGGAGTGCGCAGGACTCTGCAGAAAGTGTGTGGGACCCAAGTGGGAGTGCGCAGGACTCTGCAGAAAGTGTGTGGGATCCAAGTACGAGTGCGCAGGACTCTGCAGAAAGTGTGTGGGACCCAAGTGGGAGTGCGCAGGACTCTGCAGAAAGTGTGTGGGACCCAAGTGGGGGTGCGCAGGACGCTGTACAAAGTGTGTGGGACCCAAGTGGGAGTGCGCAGGACTCTGCAGAAAGTGTGTGGGACCCAAGTGGGAGTGCGCAGGACTCTGCAGAAAGTGTGTGGGACCCAAGTGGGAGTGCGCAGGACTCTGCAGAAAGTGTGTGGGACCCAAGTGGGAGTGCGCAGGACTCTGCAGAAAGTGTGTGGGACCCAAGTGGGAGTGCGCAGGACTCTGCAGAAAGTGTGTGGGACCCAAGTGGGAGTGCGCAGGACTCTGCAGAAAGTGTGTGGGACTTAAGTGGGAGTGCGCAGGACTCTGCAGAAAGTGTGTGGGACCCAAGTGGGAGTGCGCAGGACTCTGCAGAAAGTGTGTGGGACCCAAGTGGGAGTGCGCAGGACTCTGCAGAAAGTGTGTGGGACCCAAGTGGGAGTGCGCAGGACTCTGCAAAAATTGTGTGGGACCCAAGGGGGGGTGCGCAGGACTCTGCAGAAAGTGTGTGGGGCCCAAGGGGGAGAGCGCAGGACTGTGCAGAAAGTATGTGGGATCCAAGTGCGAGTGCGCAGGACTCTGCAGAAAGTGTGTGGGAATCAAGTGGGAGTGCGCAGGACTCTGCAGAAAGTGTGTGGGACCCAAGTGGGAGTGCGCAGGACTCTGCAGAAAGTGTGTGGGAATCAAGTGCGAGTGCGCAGGACTCTGCAGAAAGTGTGTGGGACCCAAGTGGGAGTGCGCAGGACTCTGCAGAAAGTGTGTGGGACCCAAGTGGGAGTGCGCCGGACGCCTAGAAAGTGTGCGGGACCCAAGTGGGAGTGCGCAGGACGGCGTAGAATGTGTGTTGGATCCAAGTGCGAGTACGCAGGACTCTGCAGAAAGTGTGTGGGATCCAAGTGCGAGTGCGCAGGACTCTGCAGAAAGTGTGTGGGACCCAAGTGGGAGTGCGCAGGACTCTGCAGAAAGTGTGTGGGACCCAAGTGGGAGTGCGCAGGACTGCAGAAAGTGTGTGGGACCCACGTGTGAGTGCGCAGGACTCTGCAGAAAGTGTGTGGGACCCAAGTGGGAGTGCGCAGGACTCTGCAGAAAGTGTGTGGGACCCAAGTGGGAGTGCGCCGGACGCCTAGAAAGTGTGCGGGACCCAAGTGGGAGTGCGCAGGACTCTGCAGAAAGTGTGTGGGACCCAAGTGGGAGTGCGCAGGACTCTGCAGAAAGTGTGTGGGACCCAAGTGGGAGTGCGCAGGACTCTGCAGAAAGTGTGTGGGACCCAAGTGGGAGTGCGCAGGACTCTGCAGAAAGTGTGTGGGACCCAAGTGGGAGTGCGCAGGACTCTGCAGAAAGTGTGTGGGACCCAAGTGGGAGTGCGCCGGACGCCTAGAAAATGTGCGGGACCCAAGTGGGAGTGCGCAGGACGGCGTAGAATGTGTGTGGGATCCAAGTGCGAGTACGCAGGACTTTGCAGAAAGTGTGTGGGACCCAAGTGCGAGTACGCAGGACTCTGCAGAAAGTGTGTGGGACCCAAGTGGGAGTGCGCAGGACTCTGCAGAAAGTGTGTGGGATCCAAGTACGAGTGCGCAGGACTCTGCAGAAAGTGTGTGGGACCCACGTGGGAGTGCGCCGGACCCCGTAGAAAGTGCGCGGGACCCAAGTGGGAGTGCGCAGGACTCTGCAGAAAGTGTGTGGGATCCAAGTGCGAGTGCGCAGGACGGCGTAGAATGTGTGTGGGATCCAAGTGCGAGTGCGCAGGACTCTGCAGAAAGTGTGTGGTAATCAAGTGGGAGTGCGCAGGACTCTGTAGAAAGTGTGTGGGATCCACGTGGGAGTGTGCAGGACTCTGCAGAAAGTGTGTGGGACCCACGTGGAAGTGCGCCGGACCCCGTAGAAAGCGCGCGGGACCCGAGTGGGAGTGCGCAGGACGGCGTAGAATGTGTGTTGGATCCAAGTGGGAGTGCGCAGGACTCTGCAGAAAGTGTGTGGGACCCAAGTGGGAGTGCGCAGGACTCTGCAGAAAGTGTGTGGGACCCAAGTGGGAGTGCGCAGGACTCTGCAGAAAGTGTGTGGGATCCAAATGGGAGTGCGCAGGACTCTGCAGAAAGTGTGTGGGACCCAAGTGGGAGTGCGCCGGACGCCTAGAAAGTGTGCGGGACCCAAGTGGGAGTGCGCAGGACGGCGTAGAATGTGTGTTGGATCCAAGTGCGAGTACGCAGGACTCTGCAGAAAGTGTGTGTGATCCAAATGCGAGTGCGCAGGACTCTGCAGAAAGTGTGTGGGACCCACGAGGGAGTGCGCAGGACTCTGCAGAAAGTGTGTGGGACCCAAGTGGGAGTGCGCCGCACGCCTAGAAAGTGTGCGGGACCCAAGTGGGAGTGCGCCGGACGCCTAGAAAGTGTGTGGGACCCAAGTGGGAGTGCGCAGGACTCTGCAGAAAGTGTGTGGGATCCAAGTGCGAGTGCGCAAGACTCTGCAGAAAGTGTGTGGGACCCAAGTGGGAGTGCGCAGGACGGCGTAGAAAGTGCGCGGGACCCAAGTGGGAGTGCGCAGGACTCTGCAGAAAGTGTGTCGGACCCAAGTGGGAGTGCGCCGGACGCCATAGAATGTGTGTGGGATTCAAGTGCGAGTGCGCAGGACTCTGCAGAAAGTGTGTGGGACCCAAGTGGGAGTGCGCAGGACTCTGCAGAAAGTGTGTGGGACCCAAGTGGGAGTGCGCAGGACTCTGCAGAAAGTGTGTGGGACCCAAGTGGGAGTGCGCCGGACCCCGTAGAAAGTGTGCGGGACCCAAGTGGGAGTGCGCAGGACTCTGCAGAAAGTGTGTGGGACCCAAGTGGGAGTGCGCAGGACTCTGCAAAAAGTGTGTGGGACCCAAGTGGGAGTGCGCAGGACTCTGCAGAAAGTGTGTGGGACCCAAGTGGGAGTGCGCAGGACTCTGCAGAAAGTGTGTGGGACCCAAGTGGGAGTGCGCAGGACTCTGCAGAAAGTGTGTGGGACCCAAGTGGGAGTGCGCAGGACTCTGCAGAAAGTGTGTGGGACCCAAGTGGGAGTGCGCAGGACTCTGCAGAAAGTGTGTGGGATCCAAGTACGAGTGCGCAGGACTCTGCAGAAAGTGTGTGGGAATCAAGTGGGAGTGCGCAGGACTCTGCAGAAAGTGTGCGGGACCCAAGTGGGAGTGTGCAGGACGGCGTAGAATGTGTGTTGGATCCAAGTGCGAGTGCGCAGGACTCTGCAGAAAGTGTGTGGGACCCAAGTGGGAGTGCGCAGGACTCTGCAGAAAGTGTGTGGGACCCAAGTGGGAGTGCGCAGGACTCTGCAGAAAGTGTGTGGGAATCAAGTGGGAGTGCGCAGGACTCTGCAGAAAGTGTGTGGGACCCAAGTGGGAGTGCGCAGGACTCTGCAGAAAGTGTGTGAGATCCGAGTACGAGTGCGCAGGACTCTGCAGAAAGTGTGTGGGACCCAAGTGGGAGTGCGCCGGACGCCTAGAAAGTGTGTGGGACCCAAGTGGGAGTGCGCAGGACTCTGCAGAAAGTGTGTGGGATCCAAGTACGAGTGCGCACGACTGTGCAGAAAGTGTGTGGGACCCACGGGGGAGTGCGCCGAACCCCGTAGTAAGTGTGTGGGATCCAAGTGCGAGTGCGCAGGACTCTGCAGAAAGTGTGTGGGACCCAAGTGGGAGTGCGCAGGACTCTGCAGAAAGTGTGTGGGACCCAAGTGGGAGGGCGCAGGACTCTGCAGAAAGTGTGGGGGATCCAGGTGGGAGTGCGCAGGACGCTCTAGAATGTGTGTGGGATCCAAGTGCGAGTACGCAGGACTCTGCAGAAAGTGTGTGGGACCCAAGTGGGAGTGCGCAGGACTCTGCAGAAAGTGTGTGGGACCCAAGTGGGAGTGCGCAGGACTCTGCAGAAAGTGTGTGGGACCCAAGTGGGAGTGCGCCGGACGCCTAGAAAGTGTGCGGGACCCAAGTGGGAGTGCGCAGGACGGCGTAGAATGTGTGTTGGATCCAAGTGCGAGTGCGCAGGACTCTGCAGAAAGTGTGTGGGACCCAAGTGGGAGTGCGCAGGACTCTGCAGAAAGTGTGTGGGACCCAAGTGGGAGTGCGCAGGACTCTGCAGAAAGTGTGTGGGATCCAAGTGCGAGTGCGCAGGACTCTGCAGAAAGTGTGTGGGACCCAAGTGGGAGTGCGCCGGACCCCGTAGAAAGTGTGCGGGACCCAAGTGGGAGTGCGCAGGACGGCGTAGAATGTGTGTTGGATCCAAGTGCGAGTACGCAGGACTCTGCAGAAAGTGTGTGGGATCCAAGTGCGAGTGCGCAGGACTCTGCAGAAAGTGTGTGGGACCCAAGTGGGAGTGCGCCGGACGCCTAGAAAGTGTGTGGGATCCAAGTGCGAGTGCGCAGGACTCTGCAGAAAGTGTGTGGGATCCAAGAAGGAGTGCGCAGGACTCTGCAGAAAGTGTGTGGGACCCAAGTGGGAGTGCGCCGGACGCCTAGAAAGTGTGCGGGACCCAAGTGGGAGTGCGCAGGACGGCGTAGAATGTGTGTTGGATCCAAGTGCGAGTGCGCAGGACTCTGCAGAAAGTGTGTGGGACTCAAGTGGGAGTGCGCAGGACTCTGCAGAAAGTGTGTGGGACCCAAGTGGGAGTGCGCAGGACTCTGCAGAAAGTGTGTGGTACCCACGTGGGAGTGCTCAGGACGCCGTAGAATGTGTGTGAGACCCGAGTGGGAGTGCGCAGGACTCTGCAGAAAGTGTGTGGGATCCAAGTGGGAGTGCGCAGGACTCTGCAGAAAGTGTGTGGTACCCAAGTGGGAGTGCGCAGAACTCTGCAGAAAGTGTGTGGGACCCAAGTGGGAGTGCGCAGAACGTCGTAGAAAGCGTGCGGAACCCAAGTGGGAGTGCGCAGGACTCTGCAGAAAGTGTGTGGGACCCAAGTGGGATCGCGCCGCACGCCGCAGAAAGTGTGCGGGATCCAAGTGGGAGTGCGCAGGACTCTGCAGAATGTGTGTGGGACCCAAGTGGGAGTGCGCAGGACTTCGTAGAAAGTGTGCGGGACCCAAGTGGGAGTGCGCAGGACTTCGTAGAAAGTGTGGGATCCAAGTGCAAGTGCGCAGGACTCTGCAGAAAGTGTGTGGGATCCAAGTGCGAGTACGCAGGACTCTGCAGAAAGTATGTGGGATCCAAGTGGGAGTGCGCCGGACGCCTAGAAAGTGTGCGGGACCCAAGTGGGAGTGTGCAGGACAGCGTAGAAAGTGTGTGGGATCCAAGGTCAAGTGCGCACGACTCTGCAGAAAGTGTGTGGGACCCAAGTGGGAGTGCGCAGGACTCTGCAGAAAGTGTGTGGTACCCAAGTGGGAGTGCGCAGAACTCTGCAGAAAGTGTGTGGGACCCAAGTGGGAGTGCGCAGAACGTCGTAGAAAGCGTGCGGAACCCAAGTGGGAGTGTGCAGGACGCCGTAGAAAGTGTATGGAACCCATATGGGTGTGCGCCGGACGCCGTAGAAAGCGCGCGGGACCCAAGTGGGAGTGCGCAGGACTCTGCAGAAAGTGTGTGGGACCCAAGTGGGAGTGCGCAGGACTCTGCAGAAAGTGTGTGGGATCCAAGTGCGAGTGCGCCGGACCCCGTAGAAAGTGTGTGGGATCCAAGTGCGAGTACGCAGGACTTTGCAGAAAGTGTGTGGGACCCAAGTGCGAGTACGCAGGACTCTGCAGAAAGTGTGTGGGACCCAAGTGGGAGTGCGCCGGACGCCTAGAAAATGTGCGGGACCCAAGTGGGAGTGCGCAGGACGGCGTAGAATGTGTGTGGGATCCAAGTGCGAGTACGCAGGACTCTGCAGAAAGTGTGTGGGACCCAAGTGGGAGTGCGCAGGACTCTGCAGAAAGTGTGTGGGACCCAAGTGGGAGTGCGCAGGACTCTGCAGAAAGTGTGTGGGACCCAAGTGGGAGTGCGCAGGACTCCGCAGAAAGTGTGTCGGACCCAGGTGGGAGTGCGCCGGACGCCTAGAAAGTGTGTGGGACCCAAGTGGGAATGCGCAGGACTCTGCAGAAAGTGTGTGGGACCCACGTGGGAGTGCGCAGGACTCTGCAGAAAGTGTGTGGGACCCAAGTGGGAGTGCGCAGGACTCTGCAGAAAGTGTGTGGGACCCAAGTGGGAGTGCGCAGGACTCTGCAGAAAGTGTGTGGGACCCAAGTGGGAGTGCGCAGGACTCTGCAGAAAGTGTGTGGGACCCACGTGGAAGTGCACCGGACCCCGTAGAAAGTGTGTGGGATCCAAGTGCGAGTGCGCAGGACTCTGCAGAAAGTGTGTGGGACCCAAGTGGGAGTGCGCAGGACTCTGCAGAAAGTGTGTGGGACCCAAGTGGGAGTGCGCAGGACTCTGCAGAAAGTGTGTGGGACCCAAGTGGGAGTGCGCAGGACTCTACAGAAAGTGTGTGGGAATCAAGTGGGAGTGCGCAGGACTCTGCAGAAAGTGTGTGGGAATCAAGTGGGAGTGCGCAGGACTCTGCAGAAAGTGTGTGGGACCCAAGCACGAGTGCACAGGACTCTGCAGAAAGTGTGTGGGACCCACGAGGGAGTGCGCCGGACCCCGTAGAAAGTGTGTGGGATCCAAGTGCGAGTGCGCAGGACTCTGCAGAAAGTGTGTGGGATCCAAGTACGAGTGCGCAGGACTCTGCAGAAAGTGTGTGGGAATCAAGTGGGAGTGCGCAGGACTCTGCAGAAAGTGTGTGGGACCCAAGTGGGAGTGCGCAGGACGCCGTAGAAAGTGTGCGGGACCCATATGGAAGTGCGCCGGACGCCGTAGAAAGCGCGCGGGACCCAAGTGGGAGTGCGCAGGACTCTGCAGAAAGTGTGTGGGATCCAAGTGGGAGTGCGCAGGACTCTGCAGAAAGTGTGTGGTACCCAAGTGGGAGTGCGCAGAACTCTGCAGAAAGTGTGTGGGACCCATACGGGAGTGCGCAGTAAGCCGTAGAAAGTGTGCGGGACCCAAGTGGGAGTGCGCAGGACTCTGCAGAAAGTGTGTGGGACCAAAGTGGGAGGGCGCAGGACTCTGCAGAAGGTGTGTGGGATCCAAGTGGGAGTGCGCAGAACTCTGCAGAAAGTGTGCGGGATCCAAGTGGGAGTGCGCAGGACTCTGCAGAACGTGTGGGGGACCCAAGTGGGAGTGCGCCGGACGCCGTAGAAAGTGTGCGGGACCCAAGTGGGAGTGCGCAGGACTCTGCAGAAAGTGTGTGGGATCCAAGTGCGAGTGCGCAGGACTCTGCAGAAAGTGTATAGAACCCATATGGGTGTGCGCCGGACGCCGTAGAAAGCGCGCGGGACCCAAGTGGGAGTGCGCAGGACTCTGCAGAAAGTGTGTGGGATCCAAGTGCGAGTGCGCAGGACTCTGCAGAAAGTGTGTGGGACCCAAGTGGGAGTGCGCAGGACTCTGCAGAAAGTGTGTCGGACCCAGGTGGGAGTGCGCCGGACGCCATAGAATGTGTGTGGGATTCAAGTGCGAGTGCGCAGGACTCTGCAGAAAGTGTGTGGGACCCAAGTGGGAGTGCGCCGGACGCCTAGAAAGTGTGCGGGACCCAAGTGGGAGTGCGCAGGACGGCGTAGAATGTGTGTGGGATCCAAGTGCGAGTGCGCAGGACTCTGCAGAAAGTGTGTGGGATCCAAGTGGGAGTGCGCATAACTCCGCAGAAAGTGTGTCGGACCCAGGTGGGAGTGGCCGGACGCCTAGAAAGTGTGCGGGACCCAAGTGGGAGTGCGCAGTACGTCGGAGAAAGTGTGTTGGATCCAAGTGCGAGTGCGGAGGACTCTGCAGAAAGTGTGTGGGATCCAAGTGGGAGTGCGCAGGACTCTGCAGAAAGTGTGTGGGAATCAAGTAGGAGGGCGCAGGACTCTGCAGAAAGTGTGTGGGACCCAAGTGGGAGTGCGCAGAACGCCGTAGAAAGTGTGTGGGACCCAAGTGGGAGTGCGCAGGACTCTGCAGAATGTGTGTTGGATCCAAGTGGGAGTGCGCAGGACTCTGCAGAAAGTGTGTGGGACCCAAGTGGGAGTGCGCAGGACTCTGCAGAAAGTGTGTGTGACCCAAGTGGGAGTGCGCAGGACTCCGCAGAAAGTGTGTGGGACCCACGAGGGAGTGCGCCGGGCCCCGTAGAAAGTGTGTGGGATCCAAGTGCAAGGGCGCAGGGCTCTGCATAAAGTGTGCGGGACCGAAGTGGGAGTGCGCAGGAGTCCGCAGAAAGTGTGTGGGACCCAAGTGGGAGTGCGCAGGACTCTGCAGAAAGTGTGTGGGACCCAAGTGGGAGTGCGCAGGACGGCGTAGAAAGTGTGTGGGACCCAAGTGGGAGTGCGCAGGACTCTGCAGAAAGTGTTTGGGATCCAAGTGCGAGTGCGCAGGACTCTGCAGAAAGTGTGTGGGACCCAAGTGGGAGTGCGCAGGACTCTGCAGAAAGTGTGCGGGACCGAAGTGGGAGTGCGCAGGACTCCGCAGAAAGTGTGTGGGACCCAAGTGGGAGTGCGCCGGACGCCTAGAAAGTGTTCGGGACCCAAGTGGGAGTGCGCAGGACGGCGTAGAATGTGTGTGGGATCCAAGTGCGAGTACGCAGGACTCTGCAGACATTGTGTGGGACCCAAGTGGGAATGCGCAGGACTCTGCAGAAAGTGTGTGGGATCCAAGTGGGAGTGCGCAGGACTCTGCAGAAAGTGTGTGGGACCCAAGTGGGAGTGCGCCGGACGCCTAGAAAGTGTGCGGGACCCTAGTGGGAGTGCGCAGTACGTCGTAGAAAGCGCGCGGGACCCAAGAGTGGGAGTGCGCAGGACGCTGTAGAATGTGTGTGGGACCCGAGTGGGAGTGCGCAGGCCTCCGCAGAAAGTGTGTGGGACCCAAGTGGGAATGCGCAGGACTCTGCAGAAAGTGCGTGGGACCCAAGTGGGAGTGCGCAGGACTCTGCAGAAAGTGTGTGGGACCCGAGTGGGAGTGCGCAGGACGCCTAGAAAGTGTGTGGGATCCCAGTGGGAATGGGCAGGACTCTGCAGAAAGTGTGTGGGACCCAAGTGGGAGTGCGCAGGACTCTGCAGAAAGTGTTTGGGATCCAAGTGCGAGTGCGCAGGACTCTGCAGAAAGTGTGTGGGACCCCAGTAGGAATGGGCAGGACGCCTAGAAAGTGTGTGGGACCCCAGTGGGAATGGGCAGGACTCTGCAGAAAGTGTGGGATCCAAGTGGGAGTGCGCAGGACTCTGCAGAAAGTGTGTGGGACCCCAGTGGGAATGGGCAGGACTCTGCAGAAAGTGTGTGGGACCCACGTGGGAGTGCGCAGGACTCTGCAGAAAGTGTGTGGGACCCAAGTGGGAGTGCGCAGGACTCTGCAGAAAGTGTGTGGGATCCAAGTACGAGTGCGCAGGACTCTGCAGAAGGTGTGTGGGATCCAAGTACGAGTGCGCAGGACTCTGCAGAAAGTGTGTGGGACCCAAGTGGGAGTGCGCCGCACGCCGTAGAAAGCGCGGGGGACCCAAGTGGGAGTGCGCAGGACTCTGCAGAAAGTGTGTGGGATCCAAGTGGGAGTGCGCAGGACTCTGCAGAAAGTGTGTGGTACCCAAGTGGGAGTGCGCCAGACGCCGTAGAAAGCGCGCGGGACCCAAGTGGGAGTGCGCAGGACGCTGTAGAATGTGTGTGGGGTCCAAGTGGGAGTGCGCAGGACTCTGCAGAAAGTGTGTGGGACCCAAGTGGGAGTGCGCAGGACTCTGCAGAAAGTGTGTGGGATCCAAGTGGGAGTGCGCAGGACGCTCTAGAATGTGTGTGGGATCCAAGTGCGAGTACGCAGGACTCTGCAGAAAGTGTGTGGGACCCAAGTGGGAGTGCGCCGGACGCCTAGAAAATGTGCGGGACCCAAGTGGGAGTGCGCAGGACGGCGTAGAATGTGTGTGGGATCCAAGTGCGAGTACGCAGGACTTTGCAGAAAGTGTGTGGGACCCAAGTGGGAATGCGCAGGACTCTGCAGAAAGTGTGTGGGACCCAAGTGGGAGTGCGCAGGACTCTGCAGAAAGTGTGTGGGATCCAAGTACGAGTGCGCAGGACTCTGCAGAAAGTGTGTGGGACCCAAGTGGGAGTGCGCAGGACTCTGCAGAAAGTGTGTGGGACCCAAGTGGGAGTGCGCAGGACTCTGCAGAAAGTGTGTGGGATCCAAGTACGAGTGCGCACGACTCTGCAGAAAGTGTGTGGGACCCACGGGGGAGTGCGCCGAACCCCGTAGAAAGTGTGTGGGATCCAAGTGCGAGTGCGCAGGACTCTGCAGAAAGTGTGTGGGATCCAAGTACGAGTGCGCAGGACTCTGCAGAAAGTGTGTGGGACCCAAGTGGGAGTGCGCAGGACTCTGCAGAAAGTGTGTGGGACCCAAGTGGGAGTGCGCAGGACTCTGCAGAAAGTGTGTGGGACCCAAGTGGGAGTGCGCAGGACTCTGCAGAAAGTGTGTGGGACCCACGTGGGAGTGCGCCGGACCCCGTAGAAAGTGCGCGGGACCCAAGTGGGAGTGCGCAGGACGGCGTAGAATGTGTGTGGGATCCAAGTGCGAGTACGCAGGACTCTGCAGAAAGTGTGTGGGACCCAAGTGGGAGTGCGCAGGACTCTGCAGAAAGTGTGTGGGATCCAAGTGCGAGTGCGCAGGACTCTGCAGAAAGTGTGTGGGACCCAAGTGGGAGTGCGCAGGACCCCGTAGAAAGTGCGCGGGACCCAAGTGGGAGTGCGCAGGACGGCGTAGAATGTGTTGTGGATTCAAGTGCAAGTACGCAGGACTCTGCAGAAAGTGTGTGGGACCCAAGTGGGAGTGCGCAGGACGCCTAGAAAGTGTGTGGGACCCCAGTGGGAATGGGCAGGACTCTGCAGAAAGTGTGTGGGACCCACGTGGGAGTGCGCAGGACTCTGCAGAAAGTGTGTGGGACCCAAGTGGGAGTGCGCAGGACTCTGCAGAAAGTGTTTGGGATCCAAGTGCGAGTGCGCAGGACTCTGCAGAAAGTGTGTGGGACCCAAGTGGGAGTGCGCAGGACGCCTAGAAAGTGTGTGGGACCCACGTGGGAGTGCGCAGGACTCTGCAGAAAGTGTTTGGGATCCAAGTGCGAGTGCGCAGGACTCTGCAGAAAGTGTGTGGGACCCAAGTGGGAGTGCGCAGGACGCCTAGAAAGTGTGTGGGACCCCAGTAGGAATGGGCAGGACGCCTAGAAAGTGTGTGGGACCCCAGTGGGAATGGGCAGGACTCTGCAGAAAGTGTGTGGGACCCACGTGGGAGTGCGCAGGACTCTGCAGAAAGTGTGTGGGACCCAAGTGGGAGTGCGCAGGACGCCGTAGAAAGTGTGTGGGACCCAAGTGGGAGTGCGCAGGACGCCGTAGAAAGTGTGTGGGATCCAAGTGGGAGTGCGCAGGACGCCGTAGAAAGTGTGTGGGACCCAAGTGGAAATGCGCAGGACTCTGCAGAAAGTGTGTGGGACCCAAGTGGGAGTGCGCAGGACGCCGTAGAAAGTGTGTGGGACCCAAGTGGGAGTGCGCAGGACGCCGTAGAAAATGTGTGGGACCCACGTGGGAGTGCGCAGGACGCCGTATAAAGTGTGTGGGACCCAAGTGGGAGTGCGCAGGACTCTGCAGAAAGTGTGTGGGACCCAAGTGGGAGTGCGCAGGACTCTGCAGAAAGTGTGTGGGACCCAAGTGGGAGTGCGCAGGACTCTGCAGAAAGTGTGTGGGACCCAAGTGGGAGTGCGCAGGACTCTGCAGAAAGTGCGTGGGACCCAAGTGGGAGTGCGCAGGACTCTGCAGAAAGTGTGTGGGACCCAAGTGGGAGTGCGAAGGACTCTGCAGAAAGTGTGTGGGACCCAAGTGGGAATGCGCAGGACTCTGCAGAAAGTGTGTGGGACCCGAGTGGGAGTGCGCAGGACGCCTAGAAAGTGTGTGGGACCCCAGTGGGAATGGGCAGGACTCTGCAGAAAGTGTGTGGGACCCACGTGGGAGTGCGCAGGACTCTGCAGAAAGTGTGTGGGACCCAAGTGGGAGTGCGCAGGACTCTGCAGAAAGTGTGTGGGATCCAAGTACGAGTGCGCAGGACTCTGCAGAAAGTGTGTGGGACCCAAGTGGGAGTGCGCCGGACGCCTAGAAAGTGTGCGGGACCCAAGTGGGAGTGCGCAGGACGGCGTAGAATGTGTGTTGGATCCAAGTGGGAGTGCGCAGGACTCTGCAGAAAGTGTGTGGGATCCAAGTACGAGTGCGCAGGACTCTGCAGAAAGTGTGTGGGACCCAAGTGGGAGTGCGCAGGACTCTGCAGAAAGTGTGTGGGATCCAAGTACGAGTGCGCAGGACTCTGCAGAAAGTGTGTGGGACCCAAGTGGGAGTGCACCAGACGCCTAGAAAGTGTGTGGGACCCAAGTGGGAGTGCGCAGGACGGCGTAGAATGTGTGCGTGACCCAAGTGGGAGTGCGCAGGACTCTGCAGAAAGTGTGTGGGATGCAAGTACGAGTGCGCAGGACTCTGCAGAAAGTGTGTGGGACCCAAGTGGGAGTGCGCCGGACGCCTAGAAAGTGTGTGGGATCCAAGTACGAGTGCGCAGGACTCTGCAGAAAGTGTGTGGGACCCAAGTGGGAGTGCGCCGGACCCCGTAGAAAGTGTGTGGGACCCAAGTGGGAGTGCGCAGGACTCTGCAGAAAGTGTGTGGGATCCAAGTACGAGTGCGCAGGACTCTGCAGAAAGTGTGTGGGACCCAAGTGGGAGTGCGCAGGACTCTGCAGAAAGTGTGTGGGACCCAAGTGGGAGTGCGCAGGACTGCAGAAAGTGTGTGGGACCCACGTGTGAGTGCGCAGGACTCTGCAGAAAGTGCGTGGGATCCAAGTGCGAGTGCTCAGGACTCTGCAGAAAGTGCGCGGGACCCAAGTGGGAGTGCGCAGGACTCTGCAGAAAGTGTGTCGGACCCAGGTGGGAGTGCGCCGGACGCCATGGAATGTGTGTGGGATTTAAGTGCGAGTGCGCAGGACTCTGCAGAAAGTGTGTGGGACCCAAGTGGGAGTGCGCAGGACTCTGCAGAAAGTGTGTGAGATCCGAGTACGAGTGCGCAGGACTTTGCAGAAAGTGTGTGGGACCCAAGTGGGAATGCGCAGGACTCTGCAGAAAGTGTGTGGGACCCAAGTGGGAGTGCGCAGGACTCTGCAGAAAGTGTGTGGGACACAAGGGGGAGTGCGCAGGACTCTACACAAAGTGTGTGGGAATGAAGTGGGAGTGCGCAGGACTCTGCAGAAAGTGTGGGGAACCCAAGTGGGAGTGCGCAGAACGTCGTATAAAGTGTGCGGAACCTAAGTGGGAGTGCGCAGGACGCTGTAGAATGTGTGTGGGATCCAAGTGCGAGTGCGCAGGACTTTACAGAAAGTGTGCGGTACCCAAGTGGGACTGCGCAGGACTCTGCAGAAAGTGTGTGGGACGCAAGTGGGATCGCGCCGCACGCCGCAGAAAGTGCGCGGGACCCAAGTGGGAGTGCGCAGGACGCCATAGAATGTGTGTGGGATTCAAGTGCGAGTGCGCCGGACCCCGTAGAAAGTGTGTGGGATCCAAGTGCGAGTGCGCAGGACTCTGCAGAAAGTGTGTGGTAATCAAGTGGGAGTGCGCAGGACTCTGCAGAAAGTGTGTGGGATCCACGTGGGAGTGTGCAGGACTCTGCAGAAAGTGTGTGGGATCCAAGTGCGAGTGCGCAGGACTCTGCAGAAAGTGTGTGGGACCCAAGTGGGAGTGCGCAGGACTCTGCAGAAAGTGTGTGGGATCCAAGTGCGAGTACGCAGGACTCTGCAGAAAGTATGTGGGATCCAAGTGGGAGTGCGCCGGACGCCTAGAAAGTGTGCGGGACCCAAGTGGGAGTGTGCAGGACAGCGTAGAATGTGTGTTGGATCCAAGTGCGAGTACGCAGGACTCTGCAGAAAGTGTGTGGGACCCAAGTGGGAGTGCGCAGGACTCTGCAGAAAGTGTGTGGGACCCAAGTGGGAGTGCGCAGGACTCTGCAGAAAGTGTGTGGGATCCAAGTGCGAGGACGCAGGACTGTGCAGAAAGTGTGGGGGACCCAAGTGGGAGTGCGCCGGACGCCGTAGAAAGTGTGCGGGACCCAAGTGGGAGTGCGCAGGACGCCGTAGAATGTGTGTGGGATCCAAGTGCGAGTGCGCAGGACTCTGCATAAAGTGCGCGGGACCTAAGTGGGAGTGCGCAAAACTCTGCAGAAAGTGTGCGGGACCCAAGCGGGAGTGCGCAGGACTCTGCAGAAAGTGTGTGGGATCCAAGTGCGAGTTCGCAGGACTCTGCAGAAAGTGTGTGGGACCCAAGTGGGAGTGCGCCGGACGCCTAGAAAGTGTGCGGAACTCTAGTGGGAGTGCGCAGGACTCTGCAGAAAGTGTGTGGGATCCAAGTGGGAGTGCGCAGGACTCTGCAGAAAGTGTGTGGGACCCAAGTGGGAGTGCGCCGGACGCCTAGAAAGTGTGCGGGACCCTAGTGGGAGTGCGCAGTACGTCGTAGAAAGTGTGCGGGATCCAAGTGCGAGTTCGCAGGACTCTGCAGAAAGTGTGTGGGACCCAAGTGGGAGTGCGCCGGACGCCGTAGAAAGTGTATGGGACCCATATGGGAGTGCGCAGGACTCTGCAGAAAGTGTGTGGGATCCAAGTGGGAGTGCGCAGGACTCTGCAGAAAGTGTTTGGGACCCAGATGGGAGTGCGCAGGACTACGTAGAAAGTGTATGGGACGCACATGGGAGTGCGCAGGACTCTGCAGAAAGTGTGTGGGATCCAAGTACGAGTGCGCAGGACTCTGCAGAAAGTGTGTGGGACCCAAGTGGGAGTGCGCCGGACGCCTAGAAAGTGTGCGGGACCCAAGTGGGAGTGCGCAGGACTCTGCAGAAAGTGTGTGGGACCCAAGTGGGAGTGCGCAGGACTCTGCAGAAAGTGTGTGGGACCCAAGTGGGAGTGCGCAGGACTCTGCAGAAAGTGTGTGGGATCCAAGTGGGAGTGCGCAGGACTCTGCAGAAAGTGTGTGGGACCCAAGTGGGAGTGCGCAGGACTCTGCAGAAAGTGTGTGGGACCCAAGTGGGAGTGCGCCGGACGCCTAGAAAGTGTGCGGGACCCAAGTGGGAGTGCGCAGGACGGCGTAGAATGTGTGTTGGATCCAAGTGCGAGTACGCAGGACTCTGCAGAAAGTGTGTGGGATCCAAGTGCGAGTGCGCAGGACTCTGCAGAAAGTGTGTGGGACCCAAGTGGGAGTGCGCAGGACTCTGCAGAAAGTGTGTGGGATCCAAGTACGAGTGCGCAGGACTCTGCAGAAAGTGTGTGGGACCCACGAGGGAGTGCGCCGGACCCCGTAGAAAGTGTGTGGGATCCAAGTGCGAGTGCGCAGGACTCTGCAGAAAGTGTGTGGGATCCAAGTACGAGTGCGCAGGACTCTGCAGAAAGTGTGTGGGACCCAAGTGGGAGTGCGCAGGACTCTGCAGAAAGTGTGTGGGACCCAAGTGGGAGTGCGCAGGACTCTGCAGAAAGTGTGTGGGACCCAAGTGGGAGTGCGCAGGACTCTGCAGAAAGTGTGTGGTACCCACGTGGGAGTGCGCCGGACGCCTAGAAAGTGTGCGGGACCCAAGTGGGAGTGCGCAGGACTCTGCAAAAAGTGTGTGGGACCCAAGTGGGAGTGCGCAGGACGGCGTAGAATGTGTGTGGGATCCAAGTGCGAGTACGCAGGACTCTGCAGAAAGTGTGTGGGATCCAAGTGCGAGTGCGCAGGACTCTGCAGAAAGTGTATGGGACCCATATGGGAGTGCGCAGGAAGCCGTAGAATGTGTGTGGGACCCATATGGGAGTGCGCCGGACGCCGTAGAAAGTGTGCGGGACCCAAGCGGGAGTGCGCAGGACTCTGCAGAAAGTGTGTGGGATCCAAGTGCGAGTTCGCAGGACTCCGCAGAAAGTGTGTGGTACCCAAGTGGGAGTTCGCAGGACTGCAGAAAGTGTGTGGGACCCATGTGGGAGTGCGCAGGAAGCCGTAGAATGTGTGTGGGACCCATATGGGAGTGCGCCGGACGCGGTAGAAAGTGTGTGGAACCCATATGGGAGTGCGCCGGACTCTGCAGAAAGTGTGTGGGACCCAAGTGGGAGTGCGCAGGACTCTGCAGAAAGTGTGTGGGATCCAAGTGCGAGTGCGCAAGACTCTGCAGAAAGTGTGTGGGACCCAAGTGGGAGTGCGCCGGACGCCTAGAAAGTGTGCGGGACCCAAGTGGGAGTGCGCAGGACGGCGTAGAATGTGTGTTGGATCCAAGTGCGAGTACGCAGGACTCTGCAGAAAGTGTGTGGGATCCAAGTGCGAGTGCGCAGGACTCTGCAGAAAGTGTGTGGGACCCAAGTGGGAGTGCGCAGGACTCTGCAGAAAGTGTGTGGGATCCAAGTACGAGTGCGCAGGACTCTGCAGAAAGTGTGTGGGACCCAAGTGGGAGTGCGCCGGACGCCTAGAAAGTGTGCGGGACCCAAGTGGGAGTGCGCAGGACGGCGTAGAATGTGTGTTGGATCCAAGTGCGAGTACGCAGGACTCTGCAGAAAGTGTGTGGGATCCAAGTACGAGTGCGCAGGACTCTGCAGAAAGTGTGTGGGACCCAAGTGGGAGTGCGCAGGACGGCGTAGAATGTGTGTTGGATCCAAGTGCGAGTACGCAGGACTCTGCAGAAAGTGTGTGGGATCCAAGTACGAGTGCGCAGGACTCTGCAGAAAGTGTGTGGGACCCAAGTGGGAGTGCGCAGGACTCTGCAGAAAGTGTGTGGGACCCAAGTGGGAGTGCGCAGGACTCTGCAGAAAGTGTGTGGGACCCAAGTGGGAGTGCGCAGGACTCTGCAGAAAGTGCGTGGGACCCAAGTGGGAGTGCGCAGGACTCTGCAGAAAGTGTGTGGGACCCAAGTGGGAGTGCGCAGGACTCTGCAGAAAGTGTGTGGGATCTAAGCACGAGTGCGCAGGACTCTGCAGAAAGTGTGTGGGACCCAAGTGGGAGTGCGCAGGACTCTGCAGAAAGTGTGTGGGACCCAAGTGGGAGTGCGCAGGACTCTGCAGAAAGTGTGTGGGATCCAAGTGCGAGTACGCAGGACTCTGCAGAAAGTATGTGGGATCCAAGTGGGAGTGCGCCGGACGCCTAGAAAGTGTGCGGGACCCAAGTGGGAGTGCGCAGGACGGCGTAGAATGTGTGTGGGATCCAAGTGCGAGTGCGCAGGACTCTGCAGAAAGTGTGTGGGATCCAAGTACGAGTGCGCAGGACTCTGCAGAAAGTGTGTGGGACCCAAGTGGGAGTGCGCAGGACTCTGCAGAAAGTGTGTGGGATCCAAGTGCGAGTGCGCAGGACTCTGCAGAAAGTGTGTGGGACCCAAGTGGGAGTGCGCCGGACGCCTAGAAAGTGTGCGGGACCCAAGTGGGAGTGCGCAGGACGGCGTAGAATGTGTGTTGGATCCAAGTGCGAGTACGCAGGACTCTGCAGAAAGTGTGTGGGATCCAAGTGCGAGTGCGCAGGACTCTGCAGAAAGTGTGTGGGACCCAAGTGGGAGTGCGCCGGACGCCTAGAAAGTGTGCGGGACCCAAGTGGGAGTGCGCAGGACGGCGTAGAATGTGTTCGGGTTCCAAGTGCGAGTGTGCAGGACTCTGCAGAAAGTGTGTGGGATCCAAGTGCAAGTGCGCAGGACTCTGCAGAAAGTGTGTGGGACCCAAGTGGGAGTGCGCCGGACGCCTAGAAAGTGTGCGGGACCCAAGTGGGAGTGCGCAGGACTCTGCAGAAAGTGTGTGGGATCCAAGTGCGAGTGCGCAGGACTCTGCAGAAAGTGTGTGGGACCCAAGTGGGAGTGCGCAGGACTCTGCAGAAAGTGTGTGGGACCCAAGTGGGAGTGCGCAGGACTCTGCAGAAAGTGTGTGGGACCCAAGTGGGAGTGCGCAGGACTCTGCAGAAAGTGTGCGGGACCCAAGTGGGAGTGCGCAGGACTCTGCAGAAAGTGTGTGGGACCCAAGTGGGAGTGCGCAGGACGGCGTAGAATGTGTGTTGGATCCAAGTGCGAGTACGCAGGACTCTGCAGAAAGTGTGTGGGATCCAAGTGCGAGTGCGCAGGACTCTGCAGAAAGTGTGTGGGACCCAAGTGGGAGTGCGCAGGACTCTGCAGAAAGTGTGTGGGATCCAAGTACGAGTGCGCAGGACTCTGCAGAAAGTGTGTGGGACCCAAGTGGGAGTGCGCCGGACGCCTAGAAAGTGTGCGGGACCCAAGTGGGAGTGCGCAGGACGGCGTAGAATGTGTGTTGGATCCAAGTGCGAGTACGCAGGACTCTGCAGAAAGTGTGTGGGATCCAAGTGCGAGTGCGCAGGACTCTGCAGAAAGTGTGTGGGACCCAAGTGGGAGTGCGCAGGACTCTGCAGAAAGTGTGTGGGATCCAAGTACGAGTGCGCAGGACTCTGCAGAAAGTGTGTGGGACCCAAGTGGGAGTGCGCCGGACGCCTAGAAAGTGTGCGGGACCCAAGTGGGAGTGCGCAGGACGGCGTAGAATGTGTGTTGGATCCAAGTGCGAGTGCGCAGGACTCTGCAGAAAGTGTGTGGGATCCAAGTGCGAGTGCGCAGGACTCTGCAGAAAGTGTGTGGGACCCAAGTGGGAGTGCGCAGGACTCTGCAGAAAGTGTGTGGGACCCAAGTGGGAGTGCGCAGGACTCTGCAGAAAGTGTGTGGGACCCAAGTGGGAGTGCGCCGGACGCCTAGAAAGTGTGCGGGACCCAAGTGGGAGTGCGCAGGACGGCGTAGAAAGTGTGTGGGATCCATGTGCGAGTGCGCAGGACTCTGCAGAAAGTGTGTGGGATCCAAGTACGAGTGCGCAGGACTCTGCAGAAAGTGTGTGGGACCCAAGTGGGAGTGCGCAGGACTCTGCAGAAAGTGTGTGGGATCCAAGTACGAGTGCGCAGGACTCTGCAGAAAGTGTGTGGGACCCAAGTGGGAGTGCGCCGGACGCCTAGAAAGTGTGCGGGACCCAAGTGGGAGTGCGCAGGACGGCGTAGAATGTGTGTTGGATCCAAGTGCGAGTACGCAGGACTCTGCAGAAAGTGTGTGGGACCCAAGTGGGAGTGCGCAGGACTCTGCAGAAAGTGTGTGGGACCCAAGTGGGAGTGCGCAGGACTCTGCAGAAAGTGTGTGGGATCCAAGTACGAGTGCGCAGGACTCTGCAGAAAGTGTGTGGGACCCAAGTGGGAGTGCGCAGGACTCTGCAGAAAGTGTGTGGGACCCAAGTGGGAGTGCGCAGGACTCTGCAGAAAGTGTGTGGGATCCAAGTACGAGTGCGCAGGACTCCGCAGAAAGTGTGTCGGACCCATGTGGGAGTGCGCCGGACGCCTAGAAAGTGTGTGGGACCCAAGTGGGAATGCGCAGGACTCGGCAGAAAGTGTGTGGGACCCACGTGGGAGTGCGCAGGACTCTGCAGAAAGTGTGTGGGACCCAGGTGGGAGTGCGCAGGACTCTGCAGAAAGTGTGTGGGACCCAAGTGGGAGTGCGCAGGACTCTGCAGAAAGTGTGTGGGACCCAAGTGGGAGTGCGCAGGACTCTGCAGAAAGTGTGTGGGATCCAAGTGCGAGTGCGCAGGACTCTGCAGAAAGTGTGTGGGACCCAAGTGGGAGTGCGCAGGACTCTGCAGAAAGTGTGTGGGACCCAAGTGGGAGTGCGCAGGACTCTGCAGAAAGTGTGTGGGATCCAAGTACGAGTGCGCAGGACTCTGCAGAAAGTGTGTGGGACCCAAGTGGGAGTGCGCCGGACGCCTAGAAAGTGTGCGGGACCCAAGTGGGAGTGCGCAGGACGGCGTAGAATGTGTGTTGGATCCAAGTGCGAGTACGCAGGACTCTGCAGAAAGTGTGTGGGATCCAAGTGCGAGTGCGCAGGACTCTGCAGAAAGTGTGTGGGACCCAAGTGGGAGTGCGCAGGACTCTGCAGAAAGTGTGTGGGATCCAAGTGCGAGTGCGCAGGACTCTGCAGAAAGTGTGTGGGACCCAAGTGGGAGTGCGCCGGACGCCTAGAAAGTGTGCGGGACCCAAGTGGGAGTGCGCAGGACTCTGCAGAAAGTGTGTGGGATCCAAGTGCGAGTACGCAGGACTCTGCAGAAAGTGTGTGTGATCCAAATGCGAGTGCGCAGGACTCTGCAGAAAGTGTGTGGGACCCACGGGGAGTGCGCCGGACCCCGTAGAAAGTGTGTGGGATCCATGTGCGAGTGTGCAGGACTCTGCAGAAAGTGTGTGGGATCCAAGTACGAGTGCGCAGGACTCTGCAGAAAGTGTGTGGGACCCAAGTGGGAGTGCGCAGGACTCTGCAGAAAGTGTGTGGGATCCAAGTCCGAGTGCGCAGGACTCTGCAGAAAGTGTGTGGGACCCAAGTGGGAGTGCGCCGGACGCCTAGAAAGTGTGCGGGACCCAAGTGGGAGTGTGCAGGACGGCGTAGAAAGTGTGTGGGATCCAAGTGCGAGTGCGCAGGACTCTGCAGAAAGTGTGTGGGAATCAAGTGCGAGTGCGCAGGACTCTGCAGAAAGTGTGTGGGACCCAAGTGGGAGTGCGCAGGACTCTGCAGAAAGTGTGTGGGACCCAAGTGGGAGTGCGCAGGACTCTGCAGAAAGTGTGTGGGACCCACGTGGGAGTGCGCAGGACTCTGCAGAAAGTGTGTGGGACCCAAGTGGGAGTGCGCAGGACTCTGCAGAAAGTGTGTGGGATCCAAGTGCGAGTGCGCAGGACTTTGTAGAAAGTGTGTGGGACCCAAGTGGGATCGCGCCGCACGCCGTAGAAAGTGTGCGGGACCCAAGTGGGAGTGCGCAGTACGTCGTAGAAAGTGTGCAGAATCCAAGTGGGAGTGCGCAGGACTCTGCGGAAAGTGTGTGGGATCCAAGTGCGAGTGCGCAGGACTCTGCAGAAAGTGTGTGGTACCCAAGCGGGAGTGCGCAGGACTCTGCAGAAAGTGTGTGGGATCCAAGTGCGAGTGCGCAGGACTCTGCAGAAAGTGTGTGGGACCCAAGTGGGAGTGCGCCGGACGCCTAGAAAGTGTGCGGGACCCAAGTGGGAGTGCGCAGGACGGCGTAGAATGTGTGTTGGATCCAAGTGCGAGTACGCAGGACTCTGCAGAAAGTGTGTGGGATCCAAGTGCGAGTGCGCAGGACTCTGCAGAAAGTGTGTGGGACCCAAGTGGGAGTGCGCAGGACTCTGCAGAAAGTGTGTGGGATCCAAGTACGAGTGCGCAGGACTCTGCAGAAAGTGTGTGGGACCCAAGTGGGAGTGCGCAGGACTCTGCAGAAAGTGTGTGGGACCCAAGTGGGAGTGCGCAGGACTCTGCAGAAAGTGTGTGGGACCCAAGTGGGAGTGCGCAGGACTCTGCAGAAAGTGTGTGGGACCCAAGTGGGAGTGCGCCGGACGCCTAGAAAGTGTGCGGGACCCAAGTGGGAGTGCGCAGGACGGCGTAGAATGTGTGTTGGATCCAAGTGCGAGTACGCAGGACTCTGCAGAAAGTGTGTGGGATCCAAGTGCGAGTGCGCAGGACTCTGCAGAAAGTGTGTGGGACCCAAGTGGGAGTGCGCAGGACTCTGCAGAAAGTGTGTGGGATCCAAGTACGAGTGCGCAGGACTCTGCAGAAAGTGTGTGGGACCCAAGTGGGAGTGCGCCGGACGCCTAGAAAGTGTGCGGGACCCAAGTGGGAGTGCGCAGGACGGCGTAGAATGTGTGTTGGATCCAAGTGCGAGTACGCAGGACTCTGCAGAAAGTGTGTGTGATCCAAATGCGAGTGCGCAGGACTCTGCAGAAAGTGTGTGGGACCCACGAGGGAGTGCGCCGGACCCCGTAGAAAGTGTGTGGGATCCAAGTGCGAGTGCGCAGGACTCTGCAGAAAGTGTGTGGTAATCAAGTGGGAGTGCGCAGGACTCTGTAGAAAGTGTGTGGGATCCACGTGGGAGTGTGCAGGACTCTGCAGAAAGTGTGTGGGAATCAAGTGGGAGTGCGCAGGACTCTGCAGAAAGTGTGTGGGACCCAAGTGGGAGTGCGCCGGACGCCTAGAAAGTGTGCGGGACCCAAGTGGGAGTGCGCAGGACTCTGCAGAAAGTGTGTGGGATCCAAGTGCGAGTGCGCAGGACTCTGCAGAAAGTGTGTGGGATCCAAGTACGAGTGCGCAGGACTCTGCAGAAAGTGTGTGGGACCCAAGTGGGAGTGCGCAGGACTCTGCAGAAAGTGTGTGGGATCCAAGTACGAGTGCGCAGGACTCTGCAGAAAGTGTGTGGGACCCAAGTGGGAGTGCGCCGGACGCCTAGAAAGTGTGCGGGACCCAAGTGGGAGTGCGCAGGACGGCGTAGAATGTGTGTTGGATCCAAGTGCGAGTACGCAGGACTCTGCAGAAAGTGTGTGGGATCCAAGTGCGAGTGCGCAGGACTCTGCAGAAAGTGTGTGGGACCCAAGTGGGAGTGCGCAGGACTCTGCAGAAAGTGTGTGGGATCCAAGTGCGAGTGCGCAGGACTCTGCAGAAAGTGTGTGGGACCCAAGTGGGAGTGCGCCGGACGCCTAGAAAGTGTGCGGGACCCAAGTGGGAGTGCGCAGGACGGCGTAGAATGTGTGTGGGACCCAAGTGGGAGTGCGCAGGACTCTGCAGAAAGTGTGTGTGATCCAAGTGGGAGTACGCAGGACTCTGCAGAAAGTGTGTGGGACCCGAGTGGGAGTGCGCAGGACTCTGCAGAAAGTGTGTGGGAATCAAGTGGGAGTGCGCAGGACTCTGCAGAAAGTGTGTGGGATCCAAGTACGAGTGCGCAGGACTCTGCATAAAGTGTGTGGAACCCAAGTGGGAGTGCGCCGGACGCCTAGAAAGTGTGCGGGACCCAAGTGGGAGTGCGCCGGACCCCGTAGAAAGTGTGTGGGATCCATGTGCGAGTGCGCAGGACTCTGCAGAAAGTGTGTGGGATCCAAGTACGAGTGCGCAGGACTCTGCAGAAAGTGTGTGGGATCCAAGTGCGAGTGCGCAGGACTCTGCAGAAAGTGTGTGGGATCCAAGTACGAGTGCGCAGGACTCTGCAGAAAGTGTGTGGGACCCAAGTGGGAGTGCGCAGGACTCTGTAGAAAGTGTGTGGGACCCAAGTGGGAGTGCGCAGGACTCTGCAGAAAGTGTGTGGGATCCAAGTACGAGTGCGCACGACTCTGCAGAAAGTGTGTGGGACCCACGGGGGAGTGCGCCGAACCCCGTAGAAAGTGTGTGGGACCCACGGGGAGTGCGCCGGACCCCGTAGAAAGTGTGTGGGATCCAAGTGCGAGTGCGCAGGACTCTGCAGAAAGTGTGTGGGATCCAAGTACGAGTGCGCAGGACTCTGCAGAAAGTGTGTGGGACCCAAGTGGGAGTGCGCAGGACTCTGCAGAAAGTGTGTGGGATCCAAGTACGAGTGCGCAGGACTCTGCAGAAAGTGTGTGGGACCCAAGTGGGAGTGCGCCGGACGCCTAGAAAGTGTGCGGGACCCAAGTGGGAGTGTGCAGGACGGCGTAGAATGTGTGTTGGATCCAAGTGCGAGTACGCAGGACTCTGCAGAAAGTGTGTGGGATCCAAGTGCGAGTGCGCAGGACTCTGCAGAAAGTGTGTGGGAATCAAGTGGGAGTGCGCAGGACTCTGCAGAAAGTGTGTGGGATCCAAGTACGAGTGCGCAGGACTCTGCAGAAAGTGTGTGGGACCCAAGTGGGAGTGCGCAGGACTCTGCAGAAAGTGTGTGGGACCCAAGTGGGAGTGCGCAGGACTCTGCAGAAAGTGTGTGGGATCCAAGTACGAGTGCGCAGGACTCTGCAGAAAGCCTGTGGGACCCAATTGGGAGTGCGCCGGACCCCGTAGAAAGTGCGCGGGACCCAAGTGGGAGTGCGCAGGACGCCATAGAATGTGTGTGGGATTCAAGTGCGAGTGCGCAGGACTCTGCAGAAAGTGTGTGGGACCCAAGTGGGAGTGCGCAGGACTCTGCAGAAAGTGTGTGGGACCCAAGTGGGAGTGCGCAGGACTCTGCAGAAAGTGTGTGGGAATCAAGTGCGAGTGCGCAGGACTCTGCAGAAAGTGTGTGAGATCCAAGTACGAGTGCGCAGGACTCTGCAGAAAGTGTGTGGGACCCAAGTGGGAGTGCGCCGCACGCCTAGAAAGTGTGCGGGACCCAAGTGGGAGTGCGCAGGACGGCGTAGAATGTGTGTTGTATCCAAGTGCGAGTGTGCAGGACGGCGTAGAATGTGTGTTGGATCCAAGTGCGAGTACGCAGGACTCTGCAGAAAGTGTGTGGGATCCAAGTGCGAGTGCGCAGGACTCTGCAGAAAGTGTGTGGGATCCAAGTACGAGTGCGCAGGACTGCATAAAGTGTGTGGGACCCAAGTGGGAGTGCGCCGGACCCCGTAGAAAGTGTGTGGGATCCAAGTGCGAGTGCGCAGGACTCTGCAGAAAGTGTGTGGGATCCAAGTACGAGTGCGCAGGACTCTGCAGAAAGTGTGTGGGACCCAAGTGGGAGTGCGCCGGACGCCTAGAAAGTGTGCGGGACCCAAGTGGGAGTGCGCAGGACGGCGTAGAATGTGTGTTGGATCCAAGTGCGAGTACGCAGGACTCTGCAGAAAGTGTGTGGGATCCAAGTGCGAGTGCGCAGGACTCTGCAGAAAGTGTGTGGGATCCAAGTGCGAGTGCGCAGGACTCTGCAGAAAGTGTGTGGGACCCACGAGGGAGTGCGCAGGACTCTGCAGAAAGTGTGTGGGACCCAAGTGGGAGTGCGCCGGACGCCTAGAAAGTGTGCGGGACCCAAGTGGGAGTGCGCAGGACGGCGTAGAATGTGTGTTGGATCCAAGTGCGAGTACGCAGGACTCTGCAGAAAGTGTGTGTGATCCAAGTGCGAGTGCGCAGGACTCTGCAGAAAGTCTGTGGGACCCAATTGGGAGTGCGCCGGACCCCGTAGAAAGTGCGCGGGACCCAAGTGGGAGTGCGCAGGACTCTGCAGAAAGTGTGTGGGATCCAAGTACGAGTGCGCAGGACTCTGCAGAAAGTGTGTGGGACCCAAGTGGGAGTGCGCAGGACTCTGCAGAAAGTGTGTGGGATCCAAGTGGGAGTGCGCAGGACTCTGCAGAAAGTGTGTGGGACCCAAGTGGGAGTGCGCCGGACGCCTAGAAAGTGTGCGGGACCCAAGTGGGAGTGCGCAGGACGGCGTAGAATGTGTGTTGGATCCAAGTGCGAGTACGCAGGACTCTGCAGAAAGTGTGTGGGACCCAAGTGGGAGTGCGCAGGACTCTGCAGAAAGTGTGTGGGACCCAAGTGGGAGTGCGCAGGACTCTGCAGAAAGTGTGTGGGATCCAAGTGCGAGTACGCAGGACTCTGCAGAAAGTGTGTGTGATCCAAATGCGAGTGCGCAGGACTCTGTAGAAAGTGTGCGGGACCCAAGTGGGAGTGCGCAGGACGGCGTAGAATGTGTGTTGGATCCAAGTGGGAGTGCGCAGGACTCTGCAGAAAGTGTGTGGGATCCAAGTACGAGTGCGCAGGACTCTGCAGAAAGTGTGTGGGACCCAAGTGGGAGTGCGCAGGACTCTGCAGAAAGTGTGTGGGATCCAAGTACGAGTGCGCAGGACTCTGCAGAAAGTGTGTGGGACCCAAGTGGGAGTGCGTCGGACGCCTAGAAAGTGTGCGGGACCCAAGTGCGAGTACGCAGGACTCTGCAGAAAGTGTTTGTGATCCAAATGCGAGTGCGCAGGACTCTGCAGAAAGTGTGTGGGACCCACGGGGAGTGCGCCGGACCCCGTAGAAAGTGTGTGGGACCCAAGTGGGAGTGCGCAGGACTCTGCAGAAAGTGTGTGGGATCCAAGTACGAGTGCGCAGGACTCTGCAGAAGGTGTGTGGGATCCAAGTACGAGTGCGCAGGACTCTGCAGAAAGTGTGTGGGACCCAAGTGGGAGTGCGCCGGACGCCTAGAAAGTGTGCGGGACCCAAGTGGGAGTGCGCAGGACGGCGTAGAATGTGTGTTGGATCCAAGTGCGAGTACGCAGGACTCTGCAGAAAGTGTGTGGGATCCAAGTGCGAGTGCGCAGGACTCTGCAGAAAGTGTGTGGGACCCAAGTGGGAGTGCGCAGGACTCTGCAGAAAGTGTGTGGGATCCAAGTGGGAGTGCGCAGGACTCTGCAGAAAGTGTGTGGGATCCAAGTACGAGTGCGCAGGACTCTGCAGAAAGTGTGTGGGACCCAAGTGGGAGTGCGCAGGACTCTGCAGAAAGTGTGTGGGACCCAAGTGGGAGTGCGCAGGACTCTGCAGAAAGTGTGTGGGATCCAAGTACGAGTGCGCAGGACTCTGCAGAAAGTGTGTGGGACCCAAGTGGGAGTGCGCAGGACGGCGTAGAATGTGTGTTGGATCCAAGTGCGAGTACGCAGGACTCTGCAGAAAGTGTGTGGGATCCAAGTACGAGTGCGCAGGACTCTGTAGAATGTGTGTGGGATCCAAGTGCGAGTACGCAGGACTCTGCAGAAAGTGTGTGGGATCCAAGTGCAAGTGCGCAGGACTCTGCAGAAAGTGTGTGGGAATCAAGTGCGAGTGCGCCGGACGCCTAGAAAGTGTGCGGGACCCAAGTGGGAGTGTGCAGGACAGCGTAGAATGTGTGTGGGATCCAAGTGGGAGTGCGCAGGACTCTGCAGAAAGTGTGTGGGACCCAAGTGGGAGTGCGCAGGACTCTGCAGAAAGTGTGTGGGACCCAAGTGGGAGTGCGCAGGACTCTGCAGAAAGTGTGTGGGATCCAAGTGGGAGTGCGCAGGACTCTGCAGAAAGTGTGTGGGATCCAAGTACGAGTGCGCAGGACTCTGCAGAAAGTGTGTGGGACCCAAGTGGGAGTGCGCAGGACTCTGCAGAAAGTGTGTGGGACCCAAGTGGGAGTGCGCAGGACTCTGCAGAAAGTGTGTGGGATCCAAGTGCGAGTACGCAGGACTCTGCAGAAAGTATGTGGGATCCAAGTGGGAGTGCGCCGGACGCCTAGAAAGTGTGCGGGACCCAAGTGGGAGTGCGCAGGACGGCGTAGAATGTGTGTTGGATCCAAGTGCGAGTACGCAGGACTCTGCAGAAAGTGTGTGGGATCCAAGTGCGAGTGCGCAGGACTCTGCAGAAAGTGTGTGGGACCCAAGTGGGAGTGCGCAGGACTCTGCAGAAAGTGTGTGGGACCCACGAGGGAGTGCGCAGGACTCTGCAGAAAGTGTGTGGGACCCAAGTGGGAGTGCGCCGCACGCCTAGAAAGTGTGCGGGACCCAAGTGGGAGTGCGCAGGACGGCGTAGAATGTGTGTTGGATCCAAGTGCGAGTGCGCAGGACTCTGCAGAAAGTGTGTGGGACCCAAGTGGGAGTGCGCAGGACTCTGCAGAAAGTGTGTGGGATCCAAGTACGAGTGCGCAGGACTCTGCAGAAAGTGTGTGGGACCCAAGTGGGAGTGCGCCGGACCCTGTAGAAAGTGCGCGGGACCCAAGTGGGAGTGCGCAGGACTCTGCAGAAAGTGTGTGGGAATCAAGTAGGAGTGCGCAGGACTCTGCAGAAAGTGTGTGGGATCCACGTACGAGTGCGCAAGACTCTGCAGAAAGTCTGTGGGACCCTATTGGGAGTGCGCCGGACCCCGTAGAAAGTGCGCGGGACCCAAGTGGGAGTGCGCAGGACGCCATAGAATGTGTGTGGGATTCAAGTGCGAGTGCGCAGGACTCTGCAGAAAGTGTGTGGGACCCAAGTGGGAGTGCGCAGGACTCTGCAGAAAGTGTGTGGGACCCAAGTGGGAGTGCGCAGGACTCTGCAGAAAGTGTGTGGGACCCAAGTGGGAGTGCGCAGGACTCTGCAGAAAGTGTGTGGGACCCAAGTGGGAGTGCGCCGGACGCCTAGAAAGTGTGCGGGACCCAAGTGGGAGTGCGCAGGACGGCGTAGAATGTGTGTTGGATCCAAGTGCGAGTACGCAGGACTCTGCAGAAAGTGTGTGGGATCCAAGTGCGAGTGCGCAGGACTCTGCAGAAAGTGTGTGGGATCCAAGTACGAGTGCGCAGGACTCTGCAGAAAGTGTGTGGGACCCAAGTGGGAGTGCGCAGGACTCTGCAGAAAGTGTGTGGGACCCAAGTGGGAGTGCGCAGGACTCTGCAGAAAGTGTGTGGGACCCAAGTGGGAGTGCGCAGGACTCTGCAGAAAGTGTGTGGGAATCAAGTGGGAGTGCGCAGGACTCTGCAGAAAGTGTGTGGGATCCAAGTACGAGTGCGCAGGACTCTGCAGAAAGTGTGTGGGACCCAAGTGGGAGTGCGCAGGACGGCGTAGAATGTGTGTTGGATCCAAGTGCGAGTACGCAGGACGGCGTAGAATGTGTGTTGGATCCAAGTGCGAGTACGCAGGACTCTGCAGAAAGTGTGTGGGACCCAAGTGGGAGTGCGCCGGACGCCTAGAAAGTGTGTGGGATCCAAGTGGGAGTGCGCAGGACTCTGCAGAAAGTGTGTGGGATCCAAGTACGAGTGCGCAGGACTCTGCAGAAAGTGTGTGGGACCCAAGTGGGAGTGCGCAGGACTCTGCAGAAAGGGTGTGGGACCCAAGTGGGAGTGCGCAGGACTCTGCAGAAAGTGTGTGGGACCCAAGTGGGAGTGCGCAGGACTCTGCAGAAAGTGTGTGGGACCCAAGTGGGAGTGCGCCGGACGCCGTAGAAAGTGTGTGGGACCCTAGTGGGAGTGCGCAGGACGCCTAGAAAGTGTGTGGGACCCCAGTGGGAGTGCGCAGGACTCTGCAGAAAGTGTGTGGGATCCAAGTGGGAGTGCGCAGGACTCTGCAGAAAGTGTGTGGGACCCAAGTGGGAGTGCGCAGGACTCTGCAGAAAGTGTGTGGGATCCAAGTGGGAGTGCGCAGGACTCTGCAGAAAGTGTGTGGTACCCAAGTGGGAGTGCGCAGGACTCTGCAGAAAGTGTGTGGTACCCAAGTGGGAGTGCGCAGGACTCTGCAGAAAGTGTGGGATCCAAGTGGGAGTGCGCAGGACTCTGCAGAAAGTGTGTGGGACCCAAGTGGGAGTGCGCAGGACTCTGCAGAAAGTGTGTGGGACCCAAGTGGGAGTGCGCAGGACTCTGCAGAAAGTGTGGGGTACCCAAGTGGGGGTGCGCAGAACTCTGCAGAAAGTGTGTGGGTCCCAAGTGGGAGGGCGCAGGACGTCGTAGAAAGCGTGCGGGGCGCGAGTGGGAGTGCGCAGGACTCTGCAGAAAGTGTGTGGGATCCAAGTGCAAGTGCGCAGGACTCTGCAGAAAGTGTGTGGGACCCAAGTGGGATCGCGCCGCACGCCGTAGAAAGTGTGCGGGACCCATGTGGGAGTGCGCCGCACGCCGTAGAAAGTGTGCGGGACCCAAGTTTAAGTGCGCAGGACTCTGCAGAGAGTGTGCGGGACCCAAGTGGGAGTGCGCAGGAAGCCGTAGAACGTGTGTGGGATCCAAGTGCGAGTGCGCAGGACTCTGCAGAAAGTGTGTGTGACCCAAGTGGGATCGCGCCGCACGCCGTAGAAAGTGTGCGGGACCCATGTGGGAGTGCGCCGGACGCCGTAGAAAGTGTGTGGGATCCAAGTGGGAGTGCGCAGGACTCTGCAGAAAGTGTGTGGGAACCAAGTGGGAGTGCGCAGGACTCTGCAGAAAGTGTGTGGGACCCAAGTGGGAGTGCGCCGGACTCTGCAGAAAGTGTGTGGGACCCAAGTGGGATCGCGCCGCACGCCGTAGAAAGTGTGTGAGACCCAAGTGGGAGTGCGCAGGACTCTGCAGAAAGTGTGTGATGCCCAAGTGGGAGTGCGCAGGACTCTGCAGAAAGTGTGCGGAACCCAAGTGGGAGTGCGCAGGACTTCGTAGAAAGTGCGCGGGACCTAAGTGGGAGTGCGCCGGACGCCGTAGAAAGTGTGCGGAACCCAAGTAGGAGTGCGCAGGACTCTGCAGAAAGTATGTGGGACCCAAGTGGGGTGCGCTGGACTCTGCAGAAAGTGTGTGGGGCCCAAGTTGGATCGCGCCGCACGCCGTAGAAAGGGTGCGGGACCCTAGTGGGAGTGCGCAGGACTGCATAAAGTGTGTGGGACCCAAGTGGGAGTGCGCCGGACGCCTAGAAAGTGTGTGGGACCCAAGTGGGAGTGCGCAGGACTCTGCAGAAAGTGTGTGGGATCCAAGTGCGAGTGCGCAAGACTCTGCAGAAAGTGTGTGGGACCCAAGTGGGATCGCGCCGCACGCCGTAGAAAGTGTGCGGGACCCAAGTGGGAGTGCGCAGGACGCTGTAGAATGTGTGTGGGATCCAAGTGCGAGTGCGCAGGACTCTGCAGAAAGTGTGTGGTACCCAAGTGGGAGTGCGCAGGACGTCGTAGAAAGTGTGCGGGATCCAAGTGGGAGTGCGCAGGACTCTGCAGAAAGTGTGTGGGACCCAAGTTGGAGTGCGCAGGACTCTGCAGAAAGTGTGTGGTACCCAAGTGGGAGTGCGCCGGACGCCGTAGAAAGTGTGTGGGACCCAAGTGGGAGTGCGCAGGACTCTGCAGAAAGTGTGTGGGATCCAAGTGGGAGTGCGCAGGACTCTGCAGAAAGTGTGCGGGACCCATGTGGGAGTGCGCCGGACGCCGTAGAAAGTGTGCGGAACCCAAGTGGAAGTGCGCAGGACGTCGTAGAAAGTGTGCGGAACCCAAGTGGGAGTGCGCAGGACTCTGCAGAAAGTGTGTGGGATCCAAGTGCGAGTGCGCAGGACTCTGCAGAAAGTGTGCGGGACCCATGTGGGAGTGCGCCGCACGCCGTAGAAAGTGTGCGGGACCCAAGTGGGAGTGCGCAGGACGTCGTAGAAAGTGTGCGGGATCCAAGTGGGAGTGCGCAGGACTCAGCAGGAAGTGTGTGGAATCCAAGTGCGAGTGCGCAGGACTTCGTAGAAAGTGTGTGGAACCTATATGGGAGTGCGCCGGTCGCCACAGAAAGTGTGCGGTACCCAAGTGGGAGTGCGCATTACGCCGCAGAAAGTGTGTGGGACCCAAGTGGGAGTGCGCAGGACTCTGCAGAAAGTGTCGGACCCAAGTGGGATTGCGCCGGACTCTGCAGAAAGTGTGTGGGACCCAAGTGGGAGTGCGCAGGACTCTGCAGAAAGTGTGGGACCCAAGTGGGAGTGCGCCGGACGCCGTAGAAAGTGTGCGGGACCCAAGTGGGAGTGCGCAGGACGCTGTAGAAAGTGTGGGATCCAAGTGCGAGTGCGCAGGACTCTGCAGAAAGTGTGCGGCACCCAAGTGGGAGCGCGCAGGACGCTGTAGGATGTGTGTGGGATCCAAGTGGGAGTGCGCAGGACTCTGCAGAAAGTGTGTGGGACCCAAGTGGGAGTGCGCCGGACTCTGCAGAAAGTGTGTGGGACCCAAGTGGGATCGCGCCGCACGCCGTAGAAAGTGTGCGGGACCCAAGTGGGAGTGCGCAGGACGTCGTAGAAAGTGTGCGGGATCCAAGTGGGAGTGCGCAGGACTCTGCAGGAAGTGTGTGGGATCCAAGTGCGAGTGCGCAGGACTCTGCAGAAAGTGTGTGGGACCCAAGTGGGAGTGCGCAGGAGTTCGTAGAAAGTGTGTGGAACCCATATGGGTGTGCGCCGGCAAGTGGGAGTGCGCCGGACCCCGTAGAAAGTGCGCGGGACCTGAGTGGGTGTGCGCAGGACGCCTAGAAAGTGTGTGGGACCCCAGTGGGAATGGGCAGGACTCTGCAGAAAGTGTGTGGGACCCACGTGGGAGTGCGCAGGACTCTGCAGAAAGTGTGCGGGACCCAAGCGGGAGTGCGCAGGACTCTGCAGAAAGTGTGTGGGATCCAAGTGCGAGTTCGCAGGACTCCGCAGAAAGTGTGTGGTACCCAAGTGGGAGTGCGCAGGACGTCGTAGAAAGTGTGCGGGACCCAAGTGGGAGTGCGCCGGACGCCGTAGAAAGTGTATGGGACCCATATGGGAGTGCGCAGGAAGCCGTAGAAAGTGTGCGGGATCCAAGTGGGAGTGCGCAGGACTCTGCAGAAAGTGTGTGGGACCCAAGTGGGAAAGAGCCGGACGCCGTAGAAAGCGCGCGGGACCCAAGTGGGAGTGCGCAGGACTCTGCAGAAAGTGTGTGGGACCCAAGTGGGAGTGCGCAGGACTCTGCAGAAAGTGTGTGGAACCCATATGGGAGTGCGCCGGACGCCATATAAAGTGTGCGGGACCCATATAGGAGTGCGCCGGACGCCGTAGAAAGTGTGCGGAACCCAAGTGGGAGTGCGCAGGACTCTGCAGAAAGTATGTGGGACCCAAGTGGGGTGCGCAGGACTCTGCAGAAAGTGTGTGGGGCCCAAGTGGGAGTGCGCAGGAAGCCGTAGAATGTGTGTGGGACCCATATGGGAGTGCGCCGGACGCGGTAGAAAGTGTGTGGGATCCAAGTGGGAGTGCGCAGGACTCTGCAGAAAGTGTGCGGAACCCAAGTGGGAGTGCGCAGGACGTCGTAGAAAGTGTGCGGGATCCAAGTGGGGTGCGCAGGACTCTGCAGAAAGTGTGTGATGCCCAAGTGGGAGTGCGCAGGACTCTGCAGAAAGTATTTGGGACCCCAGTGGAATCGCGCCGCACGCCGTAGAAAGTGTTCGGGTTCCAAGTGGGAGTGCGCAAAACTCTGCAGAAAGTGCGCGGGACCTAAGTGGGAGTGCGCCGGACGCCGTAGAAAGTGTGCGGAACCCAAGTGGGAGTGCGCAGGACTCTGCAGAAAGTATTTGGGATCCAAGTGCGAGTGCGCAGGACTCTGCAGAAAGTGTGCGGGATCCAAGTGCGAGTTCGCAGGAAGCCGTAGAATGTGTGCGGGACCCAAGTGGGAGTGCGCAGGACGCTGTAGAATGTGTGTGGGATCCAAGTGCGAGTGCGCAGGACTCTACAGAAAGTGTGCGGGACACAAGTGGGAGTGCGCCGGAAGCCGTAGAAAGTGTGCGGGACCCAAGTGGGAGTGCGCAGGACGCCGTAGAAAGTGTGCGGGACCCAAGTGGGAGTGAGCAGGACTCTGCAGAATGTGTGTGGGACCCAAGTGGGAGTGCGCCGAACGCCGTAGAAAGTGTGCGGGACTAATGTGGGAGTGCGCAGGACTCTGCAGAAGGTGTGTGGGACCCAAGTGGGAGTGCGCAGGACGCCGTACAAAGTGTGTGGAACCCAAGTGGGAGTGCGCAGGACTCTGCAGAAAGTGGGTGGGACCCAAGTGGAGTGCGCTGGACTCTGCAGAAAGTGTGTGGGACCCAAGTGGGAGTGCGCAGGACGCCGTAGAAAGTGTGTGGGACCCAAGTGGGAGTGCGCAGGACTCTGCAGAAAGTGTGTGGGACCCAAGTGGGAGTGCGCAGGACTCTGCAGAAAGTGTGGGACCCAAGTGGGAGTGCGCAGGACTCTGCAGAAAGTGTGCGGGACCCAAGTGGGAGTGCGCAGGACGCCATAGAAAGTGTGTGGGACCCAGATGGTAGTGCGCAGGACGCCGTAAAAAGTGTGTGCGGGATCCAAGTGGGAGTGAGCAGGACTCTGCAGAAAGTGTGTGGGACCCAAGTGGGATCGCGCCGAACGCCGTAGAAAGTGTGCGGGACTAATGTGGGAGTGCGCAGGACTCTGCAGAAAGTGTGCGGGACTAATGTGGGAGTGCGCAGGACTCTGCAGAAAGTGTTTGGGACCCAAGTGGGAGTGCCCCGGACGCCGTAGAAGGTGTGTGGGACCCAAGTGGGAGTGCGCCAGACGCCGTGGAAAGTGTGCGGGACCCAAGTGGGAGAGCGCAAGACTCTGCAGAAAGTGTGTGGGACCCAAGTGGGGGTGCGCAGGACTCTGCAGAAAGTGTGTGGGACCCAAGTGGGATCGCGCCGCACGCCGTAGAAAGCGTGCGGAACTCTAGTGGGAGTGCGCAGGACGCCGTAGAAAGCGCGCGGGACCCAAGTAGGAGTGCGCAGGACTCTGCAGAAAGTGTGCGGAACTCAAGTGGGAGTGCGCAGGACTCTGCAGAAAGTGTGTGGGACCCAAGTGGGAGTGCGCAGGACTCTGCAGAAAGTGTGTGGTACCCTAGTGGGAGTGCGCCGGAAGCCGTAGAAAGTGTATGGGACCCATATGGGAGTGCGCAGGAAGCCGTAGAATGTGTGCGGGATCCAAGTGGGGGTGCGCAGGACGTCGTAGAAAGTGTGCGGGATCCAAGTGCGAGTTCGCAGGACTCTGCAGAAAGTGTGTGGGACCCAAGTGGGAGTGCGCAGGACGTCGTAGAAAGTGTGCGGGACCCAAGTGGGAGTGCGCCGGACTCTGCAGAAAGTGTGTGGGACCCAAGTGGGAGTGCGCAGGACTCTGCAGAAAGTGTGTGGGACCCAAGTGGGAGTGCGCCGGACGCCGTAGAAAGCGTGCGGGACCCAAAAAGGGAGTGTGCAGGACTCTGCAGAAAGTGTGTGGGACCCAAGTGGGAGTGCGCAGGACTCTGCAGAAAGTGTGTGGGACCCAAGTGGGAGTGCGCAGGACGCCATATAAAGTGTGTGGGACGCATATGGGAGTGCGCAGGACGCTGTAGAATGTGTGTGGAATCCAAGTGGGAGGGCGCAGGACTCTGCAGAAAGTGTGGGACCCAAGTGGGATCGCGCCGGACGCCATAGAAAGTGTGTGGAACCCAAGTGGGAGTGCGCAGGACGCCGTAGAAAGTGTGCGGGATCGAAGTGGGAGTGCGCAGGACTCTGCAGAAAGTGTGTGGGACCCAAGTGGGAGTGCGCAGGACGCCGTATAAAGTGTGTGGGACGCATATGGGAGTGCGCAGGACGCTGTAGAATGTGTGTGGGATCCAAGTGGGAGTGCGCAGGACTTCGTAGAAAGTGTGCGGAACCCAAGTGGGAGTGCGCAGGACGCCGTAGAAAGTGTGCGGGACCCAAGTGGGAGTGCGCAGGACGCTGTAGAATGTGTGTGGGATCCAAGTGCGAGTGCGCAGGACTCTGCAGAAAGTGTGTGGGACCCAAGTGGGATCGCGCCGCACGCCGTAGAAAGTGTGCGGGACCCAAGTGGGAGTGCGCAGGACGTCGTAGAAAGTGTGCGGGATCCAAGTGGGAGTGCGCAGGACTCTGCAGAAAGTGTGTGGGACCCAAGTGGGAGTGCGCAGGACGCTGTAGAATGTGTGTGGGATCCAAGTGGGAGTGCGCAGGACTCTGCAGAAAGTGTGTGGGACCCAAGTGGGAGTGCGCAACACGCTGTAGAATGTGTGTGGGATCCAAGTGCGAGTGCGCAGGACGCCGTAGAAAGCGCGCGGGACCCAAGTGGGAGTGCGCAGGACGCTGTAGAATGTGTGTGGGATCCAAGTGCGAGTGCGCAGGACTCTGCAGAAAGTGTAAGGTACCCGAGTGGGAGTGCGCAGGACGTCGTAGAAAGTGTGTGGGACCCAAGTGGGAGTGCGCCGGACGCCGTAGAAAGTGTGCAGAACCCAAGTGGGAGTGCGAAGGACTCTGCAGAAAGTGTGTGGGATCCAAGTGGGAGTGCGCAGGACTCTGCAGAAAGTGTGAGGGACCCAAGTGGGATCGCGCCGCACGCCGTAGAAAATGTGCGGGACCCAAGTGGGAGTGCGCAGGACTCTGCAGAAAGTGAGTGGGACCCAAGTGGGAGTGCGCCGGACGCCGTAGAAAGTGTGCGGGACCCAAGTGGGAGTGCGCAGGACGCCGTATAAAGTGTGCGGCACCCAAGTGCGAGTGCGCAGGACTCTGCAGAAAGTGTGTGGTACCCAAGTGGGAGTGCGCCGGACTCTGCAGAAAGTGTGTGGGACCCAAGTGGGAGTGCGCCGGAAGCCGTAGAACGTGTGGGGAACCCAAGTGGGAGTGCGCAGGGCTCTGCAGAAAGTGTGTGGGACCCAGGTGGGAGTGCGCCGGACGCCGTAGAAAGTGTGTACGGGAGTGCGCAGGACGCCGTAGAAAGTGTGTGGGACCCAGATGGGAGCGCGCAGGACGCCGTAGAAAGTGTGCGGGACCCATATGGGAGTGCGCCGGACGCCGTAGAAAGCGCACGGGACCCAAGTGGGAGTGCGCAGGACTCTGCAGAAAGTGTGTGGGATCCAAGTGGGAGTGCGCAGGACTCTGCAGAAAGTGTGTGGTACCCAAGTGGGAGTGCGCCGGACGCCGTAGAAAGTGTGCGGAACTCAAGTGGGAGTGCGCCAGACGCCGTAGAAAGCGTGCGGGACCCTAGTGGGAGTGCGCAGGACTCTGCAGAAAGTGTGGGACCCAAGTGGGAGTGCGCAAAACTCTGCAGAAAGTGTGCGGGGCCTAAGTGGGAGCGCGCCGGACTGCGTAGAAAGTGTGTGGACCCAAGTGGGAGTGCGCAGGACTCTGCAAAAAGTGTGTGGGATCCAAGTGGGAGTGCGCCGGACGCCGTAGAAAGTGTGGGAGACCCAAGTGGGAGTGCGCCGGACGCCGTAGAAAGTGTGCGGAACCCAAGTGGGAGTGCGCAGGACTCTGCAGAAAGTATGTGGGACCCAAGTGGGGTGCGCAGGACTCTGCAGAAAGTGTGTGGGGCCCAAGTTGGATCGCGCCGCACGCCGTAGAAAGGGTGCGGGACCCTAGTGGGAGTGCGCAGTACGTCGTAGAAAGTGTTCGGGTTCCAAGTGGGAGTGCGCAAAACTCTGCAGAAAGTGTGTGGGACCCAAGTGGGAGTGCGCAGGACGTCGTAGAAAGTGTGCGGGACTAATGTGGGAGTGCGCAGGACTCTGCAGAAAGTGTGTGGGACCCAAGTGGGAGTGCCCCGGACGCCGTAGAAGGTGTGTGGGACCCAAGTGGGAGTGCGCCGGACGCCGTAGAAAGTGTGCGGGACCCTAGTGGCAGTGCGCAGCACTCTGCAGAAAGTGTGCGGGACTCACGTGGAAGTGCGCAGGAAGCCGTAGAATGTGTGTGGAACCCATATGGGAGTGCGCAGGACTCTGCAGAAAGTGTGTGGGATCCAAGTGCGAGTTCGCAGGACTCTGCAGAAAGTGTGTGGTACCCAAGTGGGAGTGCGCAGGACGTCGTAGAAAGTGTGCGGGACCCAAGTGGGAGTGCGCAGGACGTCGTAGAAAGTGTGCGGAAGCCAAGTGGGAGTGCGCAGAACTCTGCAGAAAGTGTGTGGGACCCAAGTGGGATCGCGCCGCACGCCGTAGAAAGTGTGTGGGACCCAAGTGGGAGTGCGCAGGACGTCGTAGAAAGTGTGCGGGATCCAAGTGCGAGTGCGCAGGACTCTGCAGAAAGTGTGTGGTACCCAAGTGGGAGTGCGCAGGACGTCGTAGAAAGTGTGCGGGATCCAAGTGGGAGTGCGCAGGACTCTGCAGAAAGTGTGTGGGACCCAAGTTGGAGTGCGCTGGACGCCTAGAAAGTGTGCGGGACAGACGTGGGAGTGCGCAGGACGCCGTAGAAAGTGTGTGGGACCCAAGTGGGAGTGCGCAGGACTCTGCAGAAAGTGTAAGGTACCCGAGTGGGAGTGCGCAGGACGTCGTAGAAAGTGTGTGGGACCCAAGTGGGGGTGCGCCGGACGCCGTAGAAAGTGTGCAGAACCCAAGTGGGAGTGCGCAGAACGTCGTAGAAAATGTGTGGGACCCAGATGGTAGTGCGCAGGACTCTGCAGAAAGTGTGTGTGACCCAAGTGGGATCGCGCCGCACGCCGTAGAAAGTGTGCGGGACCCATGTGGGAGTGCGCCGGACGCCGTAGAAAGTGTGTGGGATCCAAGTGCGAGTGCGCAGGACTCTGCAGAAAGTGTGTGGGACCCAAGTGGGATCGCGCCGCACGCCGCAGAAAGTGTGTGGGACCCAAGTGGGATCGCGCCGCACGCCGTAGAAAGTGTGCGGGATCCAAGTGGGAGTGCGCAGGACTCTGCAGAATGTGTGTGGGACCCAAGTGGGAGTGCGCAGGAGTCTGCAGAAAGTGTGAGGGACCCAAGTGGGATCGCGCCGCACGCCGCAGAAAGTGTGCGGGATCGAAGTGGGAGTGCGCAGGACTCTGCAGAAAGTGTGTGGGACCCAGATGGGAGTGCGCAGGACGCCGTAGAAAGTGTGTGGGACGCATATGGGAGTGCGCAGGACGCTGTAGAATGTGTGTGGGATCCAAGTGGGAGTGCGCAGGACTTCGTAGAAAGTGTGAGGGACCCAAGTGGGAGTGCGCAGGACGCCGTAGAAAGTGTGCGGGACCCATGTGGGAGTGCGCCTCACGCCGTAGAAAGTGTGTGGGACCCAAGTGGGAGTGCGCAGGACTCTGCAGAAAGTGTGTGGTACCCACGTGGGAGTGCGCCGGACGCCTAGAAAGTGTGCGGGACCCAAGTGGGAGTGCGCTGGACTCTGCAGAAAGTGTGTGGGACCCAAGTGGGAGTGCGCAGGACTCTGCAAAAAGTGTGTGGGACCCAAGTGGGAGTGCGCAGGACGGCGTAGAATGTGTGTGGGATCCAAGTGCGAGTACGCAGGACTCTGCAGAAAGTGTGTGGGACCCAAGTGGGAATGCGCAGGACTCTGCAGAAAGTGTGTGGGACCCAAGTGGGAGTGCGCCGGACGCCTAGAAAGTGTGCGGGACCCAAGTGGGAGTGTGCAGGACGGTGCAGAAAGTGTGTGGGATCCAAGTGGGAGTGCGCAGGACTCTGCAGAAAGTGTGCGGGACCCAAGTGGAACTGCGCAGGACGCCGTACAAAGTGTGTGGGACCCAAGTGGGAGTGCGCCAGACGCCGTGGAAAGTGTGCGGGACCCAAGTGGGAGAGCGCAAGACTCTGCAGAAAGTGTGTGGGACCCAAGTGGGGGTGCGCGGGACGCCATAAAAAGTGTGCCTAACCCAAGTGGGAGAGCGCAGGACGCCGTACAAAGTGTGTGGAACCCAAGTGGGAGTGCGCAGGACGCCGTAGAATGTGTGGGACCCAAGTGGGAGTGCCCCGGACGCCGTAGAAGGTGTGTGGGACCCAAGTGGGAGTGCGCAGGACTCTGCAGAAAGTGTGTGGGACCCAAGGGGAGTGCGCGGGACACCGTAGAAAGTGTGTGGGACTCATGTGGAAGTGCGCAGGACACCGTACAAAGTGTGTGGGACCCAAGTGGGAGTGCGCAGGACTCTGCAGAAAGTGTGTGGGACCCAAGTGGGAGTGCGCAGGACGCCTAGAAAGTGTGTGGGACCCAAGTGGGAGTGGGCAGGACGCCTAGAATGTGTGCGGGATCCAAGTGCGAGTGCGCAGGACTTTACAGAAAGTGTGCGGTACCCAAGTGGGAGTGCGCAGGACTCTGCAGAAAGTGTGTGGGACCCAAGTGGGATCGCGCCGCACGCCGCAGAAAGTGTGTGGGACCCAAGTGGGATCGCGCCGCACGCCGTAGAAAGTGTGCGGGATCCAAGTGGGAGTGCGCAGGACTCTGCAGAAAGTGTGTGGGACCCAAGTGGGAGTGCGCAGGACTTCGTAGAAAGTGTGCGGGACCCAAGTGGGAGTGCGCAGGACTCTGCAGAGAGTGTGTGGGACCCAAGTGGGAGTGCGCAGGACTCTGCAGAAAGTGTGCGGAACTCAAGTGGGAGTGCGCAGGACGTCGTAGAAAGCGCGCGGGACCCAAGTGGGAGTGCGCAGGACGCTGTAGAATGTGTGTGGGATCCAAGTGGGAGTGCGCAGGACTCTGCAGAGAGTGTGTGGGACCCAAGTGGGAGTGCGCCGGACGCCTATAAAGTGTGCGGAACTCTAGTGGGAGTGCGCAGAACTCTGCAGAAAGTGTGTGGTACCCAAGTGGGAGTGCGCAGGACGTCGTAGAAAGTGTGCGGGATCCAAGTGGGAGTGCGCCGGAAGCCGTAGAACGTGTGGGGGACCCAAGTGGGAGTGCGCCGGACGCCGTAGAAAGTGTGCGGGACCCAAGTGGGAGTGCGCAGGACTCTGCAGAAAGTGTGTGGGACCCAAGTGGGAGTGCGCCGGACGCCGCAGAAAGTGTGTGGGACCCGAATGCGAGTGCGCAGGACGCCTTAGAAAGTGTGCGGGACCCAAGTGGGAGTGCGCAGGACGCCGTAGAAAGTGTGGGGGGCCCAAGTGGGAGTGCGCAGGACGCTGTAGAATGTGTGTGGGATCCAAGTGCGAGTGCGCAGGACTCTGTAGAATGTGTGTGGGGGCCAAGTGGGAGTGCGCAGGACTCTGCAGAAAGTGTGTGGTACCCAAGTGGGAGTGCGCCGGATGCCGTAGAAAGCGCGCGGGACCCAAGTGGGAGTGCGCAGGACGCTGTAGAATGTGTGTGGGATCCAAGTGCGAGTGCGCAGGACTCTACAGAAAGTGTGCGGGACACAAGTGGGAGTGCGCCGGAAGCCGTAGAAAGTGTGCGGGACCCAAGTGGGAGTGCGCAGGACGCCGTAGAATGTGTGTGGTATCCAAGTGCCAGTGCGCAGGACTCTGCAGAAAGTGTGTGGGACCCAAGTGGGAGTGCGCCGGACGCCGTAGAAAGTGTGCGGGACCCAAGTGGGAGTGCGCAGGACTCTGCAGAAAGTGTGAGGGACCCAAGTGGGGGTGCGCCGGACGCCGTAGAAAGTGTGCGGAACCCAAGTGGGAGTGCGCAGGACGTCGTAGAAAGTGTGCGGGATCCAAGTGGGAGTGCGCAGGACTCTGCAGAAAGTGTGTGGGATCCAAGTGGGAGTGCGCAGGACTTCGTAGAAAGTGTGCGGAACCCAAGTGGGAGTGCGCAGGACGCCGTAGAAAGTGTGCGGGATCGAAGTGGGAGTGCGCAGGACTCTGCAGAAAGTGTGTGGGACCCAGATGGGAGTGCGCAGGACGCCGTAGAAAGTGTGTGGGACGCATATGGGAGTGCGCAGGACGACATAGAAAGTGTGTGGGACCCAGATGGGAGTGCGCAGGACGCCGTAGAAAGTGTGTGGGACGCATATGGGAGTGCGCAGGACGACATAGAAAGTGTGTGGGACCCAGATGGGAGTGCGCAGAACGTCGTAGAAAGTGTGCGGAACCCACGTGGGAGTGCGCAGGACTCTGCAGAAAGTGTGTGGGACCCAAGTGGGAGTGCGCAGGACGCCGCAGAAAGTGTGTGGTACCCAAGTGGGAGTGCGCAGGACGCCGCAGAAAGTGTGCGGAACTCAAGTGGGAGTGCGCAGGACGTCGTAGAAGGTGTGCGGGATCCAAGTGGGAGTGCGCAGGACTCTGCAGAAAGTGTGCGGGATTCAAGTGCAAGTGCGCAGGACTCTGCAGAAAGTGTGTGGGACCCAAGTGGGATCGCGCCGCACGCCGTAGAAAGTGTGCGGGACCCATGTGGGAGTGCGCAGGACGCCGTAGAAAGTGTGCGGGATCCATATGGGAGTGCGCAGGACTCTGCAGAAAGTGTGCGGAACTCTAGTGGGAGTGCGCCGGAAGCCGTAGAACGTGTGGGGGACCCAAGCGGGAGTGCGCAGGACTCTGCACAAAGTAAGTGGGACCCAAGTGGGAGTGCGCCGGACGCCGTAGAAAGTGTGTGAGGATCCAAGTGGGAGTGCGCACGGACGACTCTGCAGAAAGTGTGCGGGACCCAAGTGGGAGTGCGCAGGACTCTGTAGAAAGTGTGTGGGATCCAAGTGGGAGTGCGCAAGGCTCTGCAGAAAGTGTGTGGGACCCAAGTGGGAGGGCGCAGGACGCCGTACAAAGTGTGTGGAACCCAAGTGGGAGTGCCCAGGACGCCGTAGAATGTGTGGGACCCAAGTGGGAGTGCGCAGGGCTCTGCAGAAAGTGTGTGGGACCCAAGCGGGAGTGCGCAGGACTCTGCACAAAGTAAGTGGGATCCAAGTGGGAGTGCGCAGGACTCTGCAGAAAGTGTGTGGGATCCAAGTGGGAGTGCGCAAGACGTCGTAGAAAGTGTGCGGATCCCAAGTGGGAGTGCGCAGGACTCTGCATAAAGTGTGTGGGACCCAAGTGGGATCGCGCCGCACGCCGTAGAAAGTGTGCGGGATCCAAGTGGGAGTGCGCAGGACTCAGCAGGAAGTGTGTGGAATCCAAGTGCGAGTGCGCAGAACTCTGCAGAAAGTGTGTGGTACCCAAGTGGGAGTGCGCAGGACGCCGTAGAATGTGTGTGGGATCCAAGTGCGAGTGCGCAGGACGTCGTAGAAAGTGTGCGGGATCCAAGTGGGAGTGCGCAGGACTCTGCAGAAAGTGTGTGGGACCCAAGTGGGAGTGCGCAGGACTTCGTAGAAAGTGTGCGGGACCCAAGTGGGAGTGCGCAGGACTTCGTAGAATGTGTGTGGGATCCAAGTGCGAGTGCGCAGGACTCTGCAGAAAGTGTGTGGGACCCAAGTGGGAGTGCGCAGGACTTCGTAGAAAGTGTGCGGGACCCAAGTGGGAGCGCGCAAGACTTCGTAGAAAGTGTGCGGGATCCAAGTGGGAGTGCGCAGGACTCTGCAGGAAGTGTGTGGGATCCAAGTGCGAGTGCGCAGGACTTCGTAGAAAGTGTGAGGGACCCAAGTGGGATCGCGCAGCACGCCGTAGAAAGTGTGCGGGACCCAAGTGGGAGTGCGCAGGACTCTGCAGAAAGTGTGTGGGACCCAGAGTGGGAGTGCGCCGGACGCCGTAGAAAGTGTGGGACCCAAGTGGGAGTGCGCAGGACGCCGTAGAAAGTGTGTGGGACCCATATGGGAGTGCGCAGGACTCTGCAGAAAGTGTGTGGGACCCCAGTGGGAGTGCGCCGCACGCCGTAGAAAGTGTGTGGGACCCAAGTGCGAGTGCGCAGGACTCTGCAGAAAGTGGGTGGGAAGCAAGTGGGAGTGCGCAGGACGCCGCAGAAAGTGTGTGGGACCCAAGTGGGAGTGCGCAGGACTCTGCAGAAAGTGTGTGCGGGATCCATGTGGGAGTGCGCAGGACTCTGCAGAAAGTGTGCGGAACTCAAGTGGGAGTGCGCAGGACGTCGTAGAAAGTGTGCGGGAACCAAGTGGGAGTGCGCAGGACTCTGCAGAAAGTGTGTGGGACCCAAGTGGGAGTGCGCCGGACTCTGCAGAAAGTGTGAGGGACCCAAGTGGGATCGCGCCGCACGTCGTAGAAAGTGTGCGGGATCCAAGTGGGAGTGCGCAGGACTCTGCAGGAAGTGTGTGGGATCCAAGTGCGAGTGCGCAGGACTTCGTAGAAAGTGTGAGGGACCCAAGTGGGATCGCGCCGCACGCCGTAGAAAGTGTGCGGGACCCAAGTGGGAGTGCGCAGGACGTCGTAGAAAGTGTGAGGGACCCAAGTGGGAGTGCGCAGGACTCTGCAGAAAGTGTGCGGAACTCTAGTGGGAGTGCGCCGGAAGCCGTAGAACGTGTGGGGGACCCAAGCGGGAGTGCGCAGGACTCTGCACAAAGTAAGTGGGACCCAAGTGGGAGTGCGCCGGACGCCGTAGAAAGTGTGTACGGGAGTGCGCAGGACGCCGTAGAAAGTGTGCGGAACCCAAGTGGGAGTGCGCAGGACGTCGTAGAAAGTGTGCGGGACCCAAGTGGGAGTGCGCAGGACGTCGTAGAAAGTGTGCGGGACCCATGTGGGAGTGCGCAGGACTTCGTAGAAAGTGTGTGGGATCCAAGTGGGAGTGCGCAGGACTCTGCAGAAAGTGTGTGGGACCCAAGTGGGAGTGCGCAGGACGCCGTAGAAAGTGTGTGGGACGCATATGGGAGTGCGCAGGACGCTGTAGAATGTGTGTGGGATCCAAGTGGGAGTGCGCAGGACTTCGTAGAAAGTGTGAGGGACCCAAGTGGGATCGCGCCGCACGTCGTAGAAAGTGTGCGGGATCCAAGTGGGAGTGCGCAGGACTCAGCAGGAAGTGTGTGGAATCCAAGTGCGAGTACGCAGGACTCTGCAGAAAGTATGTGGGATCCAAGTGGGAGTGCGCCGGACGCCTAGAAAGTGTGCGGGACCCAGGTGGGAGTGCGCCGGACGCCATAGAATGTGTGTGGGATTCAAGTGCGAGTGCGCAGGACTCTGTAGAAAGTGTGCGGGACCCAAGTGGGAGTGCGCAGGACGGCGTAGAATGTGTGTTGTATCCAAGTGCGAGTGTGCAGGACGCCGTAGAATGTGTGTTGGATCCAAGTGCGAGTGCGCAGGACTCTGCATAAAGTGTGTGGGATCCAAGTGGGAGTGCGCAGGACGCTGAAGAAAGTGTGCGGGACCCAAGTGGGAGTGCGCAGGACGCCGAAGAAAGTGTGTGGGATCCAAGTGGGAGTGCGCAGGACGCTGAAGAAAGTGTACGGGACCCAAGTGGGAGTGCGCCGGACGCCAAGAAAGTGGGTGGGACCCAAGTGGGAGTGCGCAGGACTTCGTAGAAAGTGTGCGGGATCCAAGTGGGAGTGCGCAGGACTCTGCAGGAAGTGTGTGGGATCCAAGTGCGAGTGCGCAGGACTTCGTAGAAAGTGTGAGGGACCCAAGTGGGATCGCGCCGCACGCCGTAGAAAGTGTGCGGGACCCAAGTGGGAGTGCGCAGGACGTCGTAGAAAGTGTGCGGGATCCAAGTGGGAGTGCGCAGGACTCTGCAGAAAGTGTGTGGAACCCAAGTGGGAGTGCGCAGGACGCCGTAGAAAGTGTGCGGGATCGAAGTGGGAGTGCGCAGGACTCTGCAGAAAGTGTGTGGGACCCAAGTGGGAGTGCGCAGGACTTCGTAGAAAGTGTGCGGGACCCAAGTGGGAGCGCGCAAGACTTCGTAGAAAGTGTGCGGGATCCAAGTGGGAGTGCGCAGGACTCTGCAGGAAGTGTGTGGGATCCAAGTGCGAGTGCGCAGGACTCTGCATAAAGTGTGTGGGACCCAAGTGGGATCGCGCCGCACGCCGTAGAAAGTGTGCGGGTTCCAAGTGGGAGTGCGCAAAACTCTGCAGAAAGTGTGCGGGACCCAAGTGGGAGTGCGCAGGACTCTGCAGAAAGTGTGTGGGACCCAAGTGGGAGTGCGCCGGACGCTTAGAAAGTGTGCGGGACCCAGTAGTGGGAGTGCGCAGGACGCCGTAGAAAGTGTGCGGGACCCAAGTGGGAGTGCGCCGGACGCCGTAGAAAGTGTGCGGGACCCAAGTGGGAGTGCGCCGGACGCCGTAGAAAGTGTGCGGGACCCAAGTGGGAGTGCGCAGGACGTCGTAAAAAGTGTGTGCGGGATCCAAGTGGGAGTGAGCAGGACTCTGCAGAAAGTGTGTGGGACCCAAGTGGGATCGCGCCGCACGCCGTAGAAAGCGTGCGGGACCCAAAAAGGGAGTGTGCAGGACTCTGCAGAAAGTGTGGGATCCAAGTGGGAGTGCGCAGGACTCTGCAGAAAGTGTGTGGGACCCAAGTGGGAGTGCGCCGGACGCCGTAGAAAGTGTGTGGGATCCGTGGGAGTGCGCAGGACTCTGCAGAAAGTGTGTGGGATCCAAGTGGGAGTGCGCAGGACTCTGCAGAAAGTGTGTGGGACCCAGAGTGGGAGTGCGCAGGACGCCGTAGAAAGTGTGTGGGACCCAAGTGGGAGTGCGCAGGACGCGTAGAAAGCGTTTTTGGACCCAAGGGGAGTGCGCAGGACGTCTGCAGAAAGTGTGTGATCCCAAGTGGGAGTGCGCAGGACGCCGAAGAGTGTGGGACCCAAGTGGGAGTGCGCAGGACGCCGTGAAAGTGTGCGTGGGACCCAAGTGAGTGCGCGAGGACGCCGTAGAAAGTGTGTGGGACCCAAGTGAGTGCGCAGGACTCGGCCCGCAGAAAGTGTGGGATCCAAGTGCGAGTGCCATGGACTTCGTAGAAAGTGTGCGGGACCCATATAGGAGTGCGCCGGACGCCGTAGAAAGTGTGCGGAACCCAAGTGGGAGTGCGCAGGACTCTGCAGAAAGTATGTGGGACCCAAGTGGGGTGCGCAGGACTCTGCAGAAAGTGTGTGGGGCCCAAGTTGGATCGCGCCGCACGCCGTAGAAAGTGTATGGGACCCATATGGGAGTGCGCAGGACTCTGCAGAAAGTGTGTGGGATCCAAGTGGGAGTGCGCAGGACTCTGCAGAAAGTGTGGGACCCAAGTGGGAGTGCGCAGGACGCTGTAGAAAGTGTGTGGGACCCAAGTGGGAGTGCGCAGGACGCTGTAGAATGTGTGTGGGATCCAAGTGCAAGTGCGCAAAACTCAGCAGAAAGTGCGCGGGACCTAAGTGGGAGTGCGCCGGACTCTGCAGAAAGTATTTGGGACCCCAGTGGAATCGCGCCGCACGCCGTAGAAAGTGTGCGGGACCCAAGTGGGAGTGCGCAGGACGTCGTAGAAAGTGTGTGGAACCCAAGTGGGAGTGCGCAGGACGTCGTAGAAAGTGTGCGGGACCCAAGTGGGAGGGCGCCGGACGCCGTAGAAAGTGTGGGGGACCCAAGTGGGAGTGCGCAGGACGCCGTAGAATGTGTGTGGGATCCAAGTGCGAGTGCGCAGGACTCTGCAGAAAGTGTGTGGGACCCAAGTGGGATCGCGCCGCACGCCGTAGAAAGCGTGCGGGACCCAAAAAGGGAGTGTGCAGGACTCTGCAGAAAGCGTGCGGGACCCAAAAAGGGAGTGTGCAGGACTCTGCAGAAAGTGTGCGGGACCCAAGCGGGAGTGCGCAGCACTCTGCAGAAAATGTGTGGGATCCAAGTGGGAGGACGAAGGACTCCGCAGAAAGTGTGTGGGATCCACGTGGGAGTGTGCAGGACTCTACAGAAAGTGTGTGGGACCGAAGTGAGATCGCGCCGCACGCCGTAGAAAGTGTGCGGGACCCAAGTGGGAGTGCGCAGGAAGCCGTAGAAAGTGTGCGGAACCCAAGTGGGAGTGCGCAGGACGTCGTAGAAAGTGTGCGGGATCCAAGTGGGAGTGCGCAGGACTCTGCAGAAAGTGTGTGGGACCCAAGTGGGAGTGCGCCGGACGCCTAGAAAGTGTGCGGGACCCTAGTGGGAGTGCGCAGTACGTCGTAGAAAGTGTTCGGGTTCCAAGTGGGAGTGCGCAGAACGTCGTAGAAAGTGTGCGGAACCCAAGTGGGAGTGCGCAGGACTCTTCAGAAAGTGTGTGGGACCCAAGTGGGAGTGCGCAGGACTCTGCAGAAAGTGTGTGGGACCCAGAGTGGGAGTGCGCAGGACTCTGCAGAAAGTGTGTGGGATCAAGTGGAGTGCGCAGGACTCTGCAGAAAGTGTGTGGGACCCAAGTGGGAGTGCGCAGGACTCTGCAGAAAGTGTGTGGGACCCAAGTACGAGTGCGCAGGACGTCGCAGAAAGTGTGTGGAACCCATGTGGGAGTGCGCAGGACGCCTAGAAAGTGTGTGGGACCCCAGTGGGAATGGGCAGGACTCTGCAGAAAGTGTGTGGGACCCACGTGGGAGTGCGCAGGACTCTGCAGAAAGTGTGTGTGACCCAAGTGGGAGTGCGCAGGACTCTGCAGAAAGTGTGTGGGATCCAAGTACGAGTGCGCAGGACTGCATAAAGTGTGTGGGACCCAAGTGGGAGTGCGTCGGACGCCTAGAAAGTGTGCGGGACCCAAGTGCGAGTACGCAGCACTCTGCAGAAAATGTGTGTGATCCAAATGCGAGTGCTCCGGACGCCATAGAATGTGTGTGGGATCCAAGTGCGAGTACGCAGGACTCTGCAGAAAGTGTGTGGGAATCAAGTGCGAGTGCGCCGGACGCCTAGAAAGTGTGCGGGACCCAAGTGGGAGTGTGCAGGACAGCGTAGAATGTGTGTTGGATCCAAGTGCGAGTACGCAGGACTCTGCAGAAAGTACGTGGGATCCAAGTGGGAGTGCGCCGGACGCCTAGAAAGTGTGTGGGACCCACGGGGAGTGCGCCGGACCCCGTAGAAAGTGTGTGGGATCCAAGTGAGAGTGCGCAGGACTCTGCAGAAAGTGTGTGGGACCCACGATGGAGTGCGCCGGACCCCGTAGATAGTGTGTGGGACCCAAGTGGGAGTGCGCAGGACTCTACAGAAAGTGTGTCGGATCCAGGTGGGAGTGCGCCGGACTCTGCAGAAAGTGTGTGGGATCCATGGGAGTGCGCCGGACGCCGTAGAAAGCGCGCGGGACCCAAGTGGGAGTGCGCAGGACTCTGCAGAAAGTGTGTGGGATCCAAGTGGGAGTGCGCAGGACTCTGCAGAAAGTGTGCGGGATCCAAGTGGGAGTGCGCAGGACTCTGCAGAATGTGTGTGGGAGCCAAGTGGGAGTGCGCAGGACGCCTCAAAAGTGTGTGGGACCCATATGGGAGTGCGCAGGACGCCGTAGAAAGTGTATGGGACCCATATGGGAGTGCGCCGGAAGCCGTAGAATGTGTGTGGGACCCATATGGGAGAGGACGTCGTAGAAAGTGTGCGGGATCCAAGTGCGAGTTCGCAGGACTCTGCAAAAAGTGTGTGGGACCCAAGTGGGAGTGCGCAGGACTCTGCAGAAAGTGTGTGGATCAAGTGGGAGTGCGCAGGACTCTGCAGAAAGTGTGCGGGATCCAAGTGGGAGTGCGCAGTACTCTGCAGGAAGTGTGTGGGATCCAAGTGGGAGTGCGCAGGACTTCGTAGAAAGTGTGAGGGACCCAAGTGGGATCGCGCCGCACGCCGTAGAAAGTGTGCGGGACCCAAGTGGGAGTGCGCAGGACTCTGCACAAGGTAAGTGGGACCCAAGTGCGAGTGCGCAGGACTTCGTAGAAAGTGTGTGGAACCCATATGGGTGTGCGCCGGACGCCGTAGAAAGTGTGTACGGGAGTGCGCAGGACGCTTAGAAAGTGTGCGGGACCCAAGTGGGAGTGCGCCGGACGCCGTAGAAAGTGTGCGGAACCCAAGTGGGAGTGCGCAGGACGTCGTAGAAAGTGTGCGGGATCCAAGTGGGGTGCGCAGGACTCTGCAGAAAGTGTGTGATGCCCAAGTGGGAGTGCGCAGGACTCTGCAGAAAGTGTGTGGATCCAAGTGGGAGTGCGCGGGACTCTGCAGAAAGTGTGTGGGACCCAAGTGGGAGTGCGCAGGACTCTGCAGAAAGTGTGTGGAGACCCAGGTGGGAGTGCGCAGGACTCTGCAGAAAGTGTGTGGAACTCACGTGGGAGTGCGCCGGACGCCGTAGAAAGTGTGCGGGACCCATATGGGAGTGCGCAGGACGCCGTAGAAAGTGTGTTGGACCCCGGTGCGGAATGCGCGGAGACTCTGCAGAAAGCGTGGTGGGACCCACGTGGGAGTGCGCCGGACGCCGTAGAAAATGTGTGCGGAACCCAAGTGGGAGTGCTGCAGGACGTCGTAGAAAGTGTGCAGGGATCGAAATGCGAGAGTGCGCAGGACGTCTGCAGAGAGAGAGTGGCTGTGCGGGACCCAGAGTGGGAGTGCGCAGGACGTCACTGCCAGAAAGTGTGTGGGATCCAGAGTGGGAGCGCGCAGGACGCCGTAGAAAGTGTGTGCGGATCCAAGTGGGAGTGCGCAGGACGTCTGCAGAAAGTGTGTGGGACCCGGGTGGGAGTGCGGCGCCGGACGCCGTAGAGAAAGGTGTGCGGGACCCAAGTGGGAGTGCGCTGCGCACGCCGTAGAAAGTGTGTTGGATCCCAAGTGGGAGTGCGCAGGACGTCGTGGCAGAAAGTGTGTGGGATCCGTGGCGGAGTGCGCAGGACTCTGCCGTAGAAAGTGTGCGGGACCCAGAGTGAGAGTGCGCCTTGGACTCTGTAAGAAAGTGTGTGGGAACCAAGTGGGAGTGCGCAGGACTTCGTAGAAAGTGCGCGGGACCTAAGTGGGAGTGCGCCGGACGCCGTAGAAAGTGTGCGGAACCCAAGTGGGAGCTGCGCCGGACGCCGTAAGAAGATAGTGTGCGGGACCCAAGTGGGAGTGCGCAGGACGTCTGCAAGAAGGGTGTGTGGGATCCAAGTGTACGGAGTGCGCAGGACGCCGTAGAAAGTGTGTGGAACCCATATGGGTAGGTGCGCAGGACGCCGTAGAAAGTGTGTTGGATCCAGGGTGCGAGTGCGCAGGACTCTGCAGAAAGTGTGTGGAGACCCAAGTGGGAGTGCGCCGGACGCCGTAGAAAGTGTGCGGGACCCAAGTGGGAGTGCGCGGGACGCCGTAGAAGATGTGTGCGGGACCCAAGTGGGAGTGCGCAGGACGGCGTAGAGATATTGTGTGGGATCCCAAGTGGCAGTACGCGGGACGTCGCAGAAAGTGTGTGGGACCCAAAGTGGGAGATGCGCAGGACTCTGCAGAAGTGCGTGGGACCCAGAGTGGGAGTGCGCAGGACTCTGTAGAAAGTGTGTGGGACCCATATGGATGTGCTGCCGGACGCCGTAGAAAGTGCGCGGGACCCAGGTGGGAGTGCGCAGGGACGCCGTAGAAAGTGTGTGGGACCCAAGTGGGAGTGCGCAGGACTCTGCCGTAGAGAGTGTGTGGGACCCACGTGGGAGTCGCAGGACTCTGCAGAGGAAAGTGTGCGGGACCCAGGTGGGAGTGCGCCGGACGCCGTAGAAGGTGTGTGGGACCCAAGTGGGAGTGCGCAGGACGTCGCAGAAAGTGTGTTGGGACCCAAGTGGGGAGTGCGCAGGACTCTTGCCGCAGAAAGTGTGTGGGATCGAAGTGGGAGTGCGCAGGACTCTGCAGAAAGTGTGTGGGACCCAAGTACGAGTGCGCAGGGACTCAGAAAGTGTGTGGGACCCAAGGGTGGGAGTGCGCCAGGACGCCGTAGAAAGTGTGCCGGGACCCAGAGTGGGAGTGCGCAAGACGGCTGTAGAAAGTGTGTGGGGATCCAAGTGGCAGTGCGCAGGACTCTGCAGAAAGTGTGGGACCCAAGTGGGAGTGCGCCAGGACGCCGTAGAAAGTGTGTGGGACCCAAGTGGGGAGTGCGCAGGACCAGCGGTAGAAAGTGTGCGGGATCCAAGTGGGAGTACGCAGGACTCTGCAGAAAGTGTGGAGTAACTGGTGGTGGGATCATACGCACGCCGTGGCAGCGGTGACCTGGCGGGAGCGCGCAGGGACTCTGCACAAGGGGTGGGACCCAGAGTGGGCAGGCTGCGCCGGACCCCGTAGAAAGTAGTGCGGGACCTAAGTGGGAGTGCGCAGGACGCCGTAGAAAGTGTGTGGGACCCAGAGTGGGAGTGCGCAGGACGCCGTAGAAAGTGTGTGGGACCCATATGGGAGTGACGCAGGACTCATGCCGTAGAAAGTGTTAATGGGACCCAAGTGCGGATCATGCCGCAGGACTCTGCAGAAAGTGTGTGGGACCCAATTGGGAGTGCGCCGGACGCCGTAGAAAGTGTGCAGGAAACAGAGTGGGAGTGTGCAGGACGTCGGTAGAAAGTGTGTCGGACCCAGGTGGCGGAGTGCGCAGGACGCCCGTAGAAAGTGCGCGGGACCGGGGTGGGAGTGCGCAGGACTCTGCAGAAAGTGTGTGGGACCCAAGTGGAGTGGCGCCGGACTCTGCCGTAGAAAGTGTGTGGGACCCAAGTGGGAGTGCGCCGGACGCCGTAGAAAGTGTGCGGGACCCAAGTGGGAGTGCGCAAGGACGGCGTAGAATAGTGTGTGGGACCCAGAGTGGGAGTGCGCAGGACGCCGTAGAAAGTGTGTGGGACCCAGGGTGCAAGTGCGCAGGACGCTGCAGAAAGTGTGTGGGACCCAGATGGGAGTGCGCAGGACGCCGCAGAAAGTGTGTGGGATCCAGAGTGGGAGTGCGCAGGACTCTGCAGAGAAAGTGTGTGGGACCCAAGTGGCGGAGTGCGCCGGACGCCGCAGAAAGTGTGCGGGACCCAGATGTGGGAGTGCGCATGACGGCGTAGGAGTGTGTGTTGGATCCAAGTGCGAGTACGCGGGACTCTGCAGAAAGTGTGTCGGACCCAGGTGGGAGTGCGCCGGACGCCTGCAGAAAGTGTGCGGGACCCAAGTGGGAGTGCGCAGGACGCTCTAGAATGTTATTGTTGGATCCAGGAGAGTGCCGAGTACGCAGGACGTCTGCAGAAAGTGTGTGGGATCCAAGTGCGAGTGCGCAGGACTCTGCAGAAAGTGTGTGGGACCCAAGTGGGAGTGCGCAGGACTCTGCAGAAAGTGTGTGGGATCCAAGTACGAGTGCGCAGGACTCTGCAGAAAGTGTGCGGACCCAAGTGGGAGTGTGCAGGACGGCGTAAAATGTGTGTTGGTCCAAGTGCGAGTACGCAGGACTCTGCCCAGAGAATGTGTGTGGGATCCAAGTGCGAGTACGCAGGACTCTGCAGAAAGTGTGTGGGACCCAAGTGGGAGTGCGCCGGACGCCTAGAAAATGTGCGGGACCCAAGTGGGATTGCGCAGGACGGCGTAGAATGTGTGTCGGACCCAGGTGGGAGTGCGCCGGACGCCTAGAAAGTGCGCGGGACGCTCTAGAATGTGTGTGGGATCCAAGTGCGAGTACGCAGGACTCTGCAGAAAGTGTGTGGGACCCAGAGAGTGGGGGTGCGCAGGACTCTGCAGAAAGTGTGTGGGACCGAAGTGGGAGTGCGCAGGACGCCGTAGAAAGTGTGTGGGACCCAAGTGGGAGTGCGCAGGACGGCGCAGAAAGTGTGTTGGATCCAAGTGCGAGTGCGCAGGACTCTGCAGAAAGTGTGTGGGATCCAAGTACGAGTGCGCAGGACTCTGCATAAAGTGTGCGGGACCGATGTAGGAGTGCGCAGGACTCCGCAGAAAGTGTGTGGGACCCAAGTGGGAGTACGCCGGACGCCTATAATGTGTGCGGGACCCAAGTGGGAGTGCGCAGGACGGCGGAGAAAGTGTGTTGGATCATATGGGAGTGCGCAGGACTCTGCAGAAAGTGTGTGGAGTGACCTGAAGGCGATCCAGTGGAGTACGCAGGACGCTGCAGCAGTGTGCGGGACCCATGTGGGAGTGCGCAGGACGCCTAGAAAGTGTGCGGGATCCAAGTGGGAGTGCGCAGGACTCTGCAGAATGTGTGTGGGATCAAGTGGCAACACATCCAAAGTGCGCTGGACTCTGCAGAAAGTGTGGGACCCAAGTGGGAGTGCGCAGGACTCTGCAGAAAGTGTGTGGGATCCAAGTGGGAGTGCGCAGGACTCTGCAGAAAGTGTGTGGGACCCAAGTGGGAGTGCGCGGGACTCTGCAGAAAGTGTGGGACCCAGGTGGGAGTGTGCAGGACGGCTGTAGAAATGTGTGTTGGACCCAAGTGCGAGTACGCAGGACTCTGCAGAAAGTGTGTTGGGAGAGTACGCAGGACTCTGCAGAAAGTGTGTGGGATCCAAGTGCAAGTGCGCAGGACTCTGCAGAAAGTGTGTGGGACCCAAGTGGGAGTGCGCCGGACGCCTAGAAAGTGTGCGGGACCCAAGTGGGAGTGTGCAGGACGGCGTAGAATGTGTGTTGGATCCAAGTGCGAGTACGCAGGACTCTGCAGAAAGTGTGTGGGATCCAAGTGCGAGTACGCAGGACTCTGCAGAAAGTGTGTCGGACCCAGGTGGGAGTGCGCCGGACGCCTAGAAAGTGTGTGGGATCCAAGTACGAGTGCGCAGGACTCTGTAGAATGTGTGTGGGATCCAAGTGCGAGTACGCAGGACTCTGCAGAAAGTGTGTGGGATCCAAGTGCAAGTGCGCAGGACTCTGCAGAAAGTGTGTGGGAATCAAGTGCGAGTGCGCAGGACTCTGCAGAAAGTGTGTGAGATCCAAGTGCGAGTACGCAGGACTCTGCAGAAAGTGTGTGGGACCCAAGTGGGATGGCGCAGGACTCTGCAGAAAGTGTGTGGGATCCAAGTACAAGTGCGCAGGACTCTGCAGAAAGTGTGTGGGACCCAAGTGGGAGTGCGCCGGACGCCTAGAAAGTGCGCGGGACCCAAGTGGGAGTGCGCAGGACTCTGCAGAAAGTGTGTGGGATCCAAGTACGAGTGCGCAGGACTCTGCAGAAAGTGTGTGGGACCCAAGTGGGAGCGCGCCGGACGCCTAGAAAGTGTGCGGGACCCAAGTGGGAGTGCGCAGGACTCTGCAGAAAGGCCGGTCGCTCTCCATGTAGTATTCGTTTGGCTTCGCCAAACGACGGGACGACTTCGCCAGCCACACTCCATGTAGTATTAGTTTGGCTTTGCCAAACAATGGGCCGGGGCTACACTCCATGTAGTATTCTTTTGGCTTGGCAAAACGATGGGCCGGCTTCGTCGGTCGCTCTCCATGTAGTAATCGTTTCGCTTTGCCAAACGATGGACCGGCTTCGTCGATCGCTCTTCATGTAGTATTCTTTTGGTTTTGCCAAACGATGGGCCGGCTTTGTCGGTCGCTCTCCATGTAGTATCCGTTCGGCTTTGCCAAACGATGGGCCGGCTTTGCCGGCCACACTCCATGAAGTATTCGTTTGGCTTCGCCAAACGATGGGCCGGGGCTACACTCCATGTAGTATTCGTTTGGCTTCGCCAAACGATGGGCCGGGGCTACCCTCCATGCAGAATTCGTTTGGCTTGGCAAAACGATGGGCTGGCTTCGTCGGTCGCTCTCCATGTAGTATTCGTTTGGCTTCGCTAAACGACGGGATGGCTTCGCCAGCCACACTCCATGTAGTATTCGTTTGGCTTTGCCAAACAAAGGGCCGGGGCTACACACCATGTAGTATTCTTTTCGCTTCGTTAAGCAGCGGACCGTCTTAGCCGGTCGCTCTCCATGAATTATAGTAATCGTCTGGCTTTGCCAAACGATGGGCCGGCTTTTCCGGTGGCTCTCCATGTAGTAATCGCTTGGCTTTGCCGAACGATGGACTGGCTTTGCCGGCTACCCTTCATACAAATCTGTTTGGCTTCGCTAAACGATACACCGGCTTCGTCGGTTGCTTTCCATGTGATATTCTTTTGGCTTTGACAAACAAAGGACCGTCTTCGCCGGTCGCTCTCCATGTAGTATTCGCTTGGCTTTACCGAACGATGGACTGTCTTTGCCGACTACCCTTCTTCGCCGGTCGCTCTCCATGTAGTATTCGTTTGGCTTCGCCAAACGACGGGACGGCTTTGCCAGCCACACTCCATGTAGTATTCGTTTGGCTTTGCCAAACAAAGGGCCGGGACTACACTCCATGTAGTATTCTTTTGGCTTGGCAAAACGATGGGCCGGCTTCGTCGGTCGCTCTCCATGTAGTAATCGTTTGGCTTTGCCAAAAGGGCCGGCTTCGTCGGTCGCTCTCCATGAATTATAGTACTCGTCTGGCTTTGCCAAACGATGGGCCGGCTTCGCCGGTCGCTCTCCATGTAGTATTCGCTTGGCTTCACCGAACGATGGACTGGGTTTGCCGGCTACCCTTCTTCGCCGTTCGCTCTCCATGTAGTATTCGTTTGGCTTGGCCAAACGACGGGACGGCTTCGCCAGCCACACTCCATGTAGTATTCGTTTGGCGTTGCCAAACAAAGGGCCGGGGCTACACTCCATGTAGTATTCTTTTGGCTTGGCAAAACGATGGGCCGGCTTCGTTGGTTGCTCTCCATGTAGTAATCGTTTGGCTTTGCCAAACGATGGGCCGGCTTCGTCGGTCGCTCTCCATGAATTATAGTAATCGTCTGGCTTTGCCAAACGATGGGCCGGCTTCGCCAGTCGCTCTCCATGTAGTATTAGCTTGGCTTTACCGAACGATGGACTGGCTTTGCCGGCTACCCTTCTTCGCCGTTCGCTCTCCATGTAGTATTCGTTTGGCTTTGCCAAACGATGGGCCGGCTTCGCCGTTCGCTCTCCATGTAGTATTCGTTTGGCTTTGCCAAACAAGGGGCCGGGGCTACACTCCATGTGATATCCTTTCGGCTTGGCAAAACGATGGGACGGCTTCGCCAGCCACACTCCATGTAGTATTCGTTTGGCTTCGATCAACGATGGGCCGGGGCTACCCTCCATGCGGAATTCGTTTGGCTTGGCGAAACGATGAGCCAGCTTCGCCGGCCACACTTCGTGTAGTATTTGTTTGGCTTTGCCAAACAAAGAACCGGCTTCGCCGGCTTCCCTTCATTCAAATTTGTTTGACTTCGCCACACCATAGACAGACTTCGCCGGTCGCTCTCCATGAAGTCTTCTTTTGGCTTCGCCAAACGATGGGCCGGCTTCGTCGGTCGCTCTCCATGTAGTATTTGTTTGGCTTCGCCAAACGATAGGCCTACTTCGCCGGTCGCTTTCCATGTAGTAATCTTTTGACTTCGCCAAGCGATGGACTGGCTTCGCCGGACATGCAAATTTGTTTGGCTTCGCCAAACGAAAAAAACCTTTCAATGATGTTCAACGAAAAAAAAACCTTTCAATGTTGTTCAACGCTTCAAACCTTTTCATTTTACGTTCTAAAAATTATTCTTAAATCTCTAACCTCGATTATCAACATTATATTTCTACATTGAAAAATTACGAAGCCCTCAAAAGTACCTTCTAAGAAATACGGATATCGCCTCTTCTTATCGATTTATTACCTAGATTTTCTAAACATTCCAGGCTTCCTCAAGACAGAATAGTGATTCTTATTATCTTTATTTTATATGATTTCCATGCCCTCAACCGGGAGAATTTTTTTCATAGAAACAATAAACTTTACAGGGATCTACCCCCTGGTTGGTGTACGGTGGAAGCGTTCACAGACCCTGTAGGGTTGCCTGGCAAGCCTTGGTGTGAACGACGGACAGATTCGAACTGTCTCCCCTCTAGAATGTTAGCGTCAAGCCAGCGCTGAAGCATTCATGGGGCTCATCCCACGCCCTTGCCCGGCTAAGGACGAGATCTAGGAGACGAATGCCTTTACGCATCGACATCCAATCAGCTGCCCCAGTCATCCGCACAACGAGCCCAGCCGTCTTCAACGTCGGAAGGTATGGCAACAGGTGAGGGGCGATCAAATCTCGGAGTACGAAGGACGTTTTATGGAAACGGACAAACTGAACCGGACAAACACAGGCATCACGACCAGGGATATGCGGCAATTGCCGTTTGCCGTTTGTCAATTGCCGGCCATTTTTGGGACTTTTTTGCCGTTTGTCGTTTGCCGAAATTTTCGTTATTTTTCCGGCAAAAATCGGCAAAACATTGAAAGGAAACGCCGCCTTTGCTCGCTGCCATGTAGGCACTAGGGGTGATCCGATTATCCGTTGTTCGCTAAACCGTTATCCGGGGTTTTGACATGTCTATTTTCCGCTTCGCCGCCTAGCCATTTCTGAACGAGATAAGGGGTAAAATCTGTTCACAACCTCACTATATGTATTCTGCTAGCATTCGTGTATGTGTGGATGCGTGAAAGAAGCGTTCAGGATGGATTGTGATTCCGAGTTTTCTGCAGATACAAAGATACAAACTCTGGAGCAGATCTGAAGGGCTCTCAATTTCAATTATCATCAGCAGCGGAGCGGTGGGTCTGGAGAAATATAACATGTCATAAGGATGCTTCGATGAGAAAGCGATCGCTCGCTGCTGGTGGTGGTTGAAGTCGAGTGCCCACTAAAGGTTCCCCAGGGCCCAAGAATTCTAGTAAACTCTAGTAAGCTGCCGATTTCGATTATCGCCAGCAGCGGAGCGGCTGGCTTCGGTGAAATATAACTGGTATATGGACGTCCAGACAGAAAAGCGACAGCTTCTTGCTGTAATACTTGAAAACAGAAGCTTTTTTGGAATGAATCAGAGTCTAACTTGCATAACATAGACGCCGAGAAAGGTTTTCAATGTGAGCGAAAACCAGATTTTGAGCCTATAATGGGGCCGCCTTTCCTTCTGAAATAGGATTTTATGATCAGTATATGCTGAATAAAGTTCACGCATTCCGATGATACAGTAAGATGTTGAATATTTCTTGCGATTCCTTATCGGTCTTCACATCTTCTGAGCGGCGATGGCTCAGCCTCTTCGCTACAACATTCCGCTGCTATCGCCGCTATCAGGAGGTGGCTTTCTTCAACTCTCTGCACGATGCATTCTCATTTATTTAACTTGTAACTTTAGGTGCACGAGCCGACTTCTTTGCACGTGAACGACTTCGCTGATTAGAAGTTCGAGGAGCACAAGGTATTGTAGTAGGTGCACGATCTACTTAGTTTAGGTTCTTATTGTTTGTAATTATTATGTTATTTTGTTCCGCGTTTTTCTTGTTATGGTTTTTTCAAGTTATTTATATAAATGTTTAATTACCCAAGTTTGAGGTCCACTCTCCAAGAAAAAAGTCCCGCGTGGCAAACTAATGAACTTAGTGGTGCATCGGCCTGGTTGAAGACGACCTCGACGCAGGAAAAGGCACGATATTCTCTGCATGCTAATATTCTTCGTCTTATTCTACTTGCTTCCAATTTCTTCCCTCTATTCGCTTATTGCACGAATCCACGTTTATGCACGATTCCTGCCAAAGAGCATAAATTTCTGACTAAAGGAGCATTCTCTGCTAATAATTACGGACTACGTGTGTTGAGTCATCTCTATTATCCGAGTTTGCGCTCGATCAAAAACGCATGGCCGCTACAGTTCGTGCATTCAAAGGGCTACTTTCGAAACGACTTCAGACGATCTCGGAATGGCTGTCGAGCACTGAAGCGTTACTAGTTACCCCACAAGAGGGTACAACGGGGAGGCGGGCACACGAAATCCGCCTAGCCATTGCCATCTGTGACGACCACATCACAAATCTCGAGACATCACTAACCAAACTGAAAGGTGCATATGATGATCTAGAGGAACAAACGGATGATGAGGAGAAAGCACTCGACAGGTACATGGAATCAGTACAAGAGAAAATAGTTCAGATAGACACTCACAAGCGAAGCCTACAGGGAATACTGCACGATTGCATACATGAGGTACACAATAATCATGGTGAAGGGAATAACTTCCAGAATAACGGCACAGAATATATGCCCTTGTCGGTTAGTAAACTGCCATCCATCCCAATACCTACGTTTACAGGAAAACGATGGGAGTGGGCAAATTTCTGGACATTATTCCAGGCAAAAGTGCACGATCAGAATCTACTCGAGCTTCAGAAATTCAACTATCTACTTTCGGCTCTTCGGGGAGAAGCAAGGCAATCGATATCCCGCTTCCACGTCAGCGCAACGAACTACAGTAAAGCTGTAGAACACCTGCAAAAACGATATGGAAACAAAGACGGAGTTGTCTTAGAACTGAACCGGAACTTAGTTAGCTGCTTAGCACGTGGACCTCGCACGGAAGATCAACGAGAATTGTTTGAGAAACTCTCATCAATCGCTGCTCAGCTGACAGAGCAGGGAGAGCACTTGGACAATTACATTTCTATTCACACTTTTCTTCGAAAATTTCACGCTCGTATCCAGAAAGTAGCTATGCAAAAACGAATACAACAAGGAACAGAAACCGAGTGGAATCTGGAGGAGTGGCTCAACACCATCGACTCTATCATAACTCAAGAAGAAGTTCTGAAAGACATACTACCACAGGAATACGGACGAGAGACACATTTTCGTGAAACAGATTTTCCAAAGGACAGAATTAAGAGCGGTAATTTTTGTGAATTTCGCAAGCAAACGAATCACAAATGGACTGGATGTCCCAAGCTTCCGACTCCGGCATCCCGAAAAAATTTTCTTGTACAGTAGAACAGATGTCTGAATTGTGGATCAAGTGCAAATCGTGTAGCATCATGCACCAGTGGAAATTGCAGAACTTGTCATGAAAAGCATCACACAGCTACATGCATTAAGGGTCCCTGGCCGCCACACTTACACGACAATAAGCGTAGTCAACCAGGCCCGACACTGGAAACACGCACGAAACAGCCCGACTCTAGCAACAAGAGGAACCAACCTCTGCGCACATCCAAGCAACACGTGGTAACGTCGGAAACGCCAGGTGCAGAACCCGAACCGGAAAAGGATGCTGTTGTACTACACATGAACGAGCAGCGGTACAGCAAGGGCAGTGGCCACAACAAGGTTATTTTACTGGCAGGTCTGGCAAAAGTATTCGATTCGAAAAATCAGCTGAGAACCGCAGCTGTACTGCTCGACACTGGTTCTGAGTTATCATTTATCAATGATTATTTCGCAAAAGAACTGGGATTACCGTCGGTAGACTCAACTCCGTTGCTGATCAGTACATTTGGTACACAAGAACCGCAACAAGAATCATACTGCGCGACTACGTTGCGGGTGTGCGACATTGAAGGCTGTCGGCACGACCTTCGACTCTACAAAAGCGGATATATTACTGGAACAATTGAGCAAGCTGATCTGAGCAAAGAAGATCAGGAATTCACTGTTAAGCAAGACGTCATACTGTCGCTACTGACAGACAAATCGACATTACAGCCTCAGATACTCTTGGGCTGTGACTACCTATGGAATTTTATGCTACCTATGGGGAAAATGATCCTGCCTTCTAGACTTCAGCTAATCGCCACGAAGTTTGAATACATCATCAGCGGTCGTCAAGCCAAGGAGTCAGAGCAACCAGCTCACGTCCTTATGAGCCGCTCACACGAATCCGAGAGGGAAACGTGGGATCGCTATTGGTCTCTTGAAGCATCGGGCACGCAGGAGTACACAGGTCCAAAAAAGAACGAACTACAGATGATAAATGAAAAGGTGCACAGTGACTTCCGAAACAGTATCCAAAGACGGCTCGATGGATATTATGTACGTTTGCCGTGGAAAACAGATCATCCACCTTTACCCGACAACAAGATAATTGCGATGAAGCGTTTGCAGAACGTCCTACAGATGTACTCACAAGATACAGACCTTCTGTTAAAATACGACAATGTCTTTAAAGAGCAACTTCAAAAGGGTATCATAGAGGAAGTCCTGGAAGAAACTGCACAAGAAGGAAGCACGGTGCATTACTTGCCACACCAAGTCGTAATTACACCAGCAAAGGAGACAACGAAGCTACGAATAGTCTTCGATGCATCAGCCCACTACAAGGAACAACCGTGCCTCAATGACGTCCTTCACCAAGGGCCCTTGATCCTTCCAGACATGGTAGCGATACTACTTCGGTTTCGTGCTCACAATATTGCAATCATTTCGGATGTGGAAAAAGCATTCCTACAAGTACGTCTGCAGGAGATTGACAGGGACGCAACACGATGCCTATGGGTGCGCAATATCTTTCTGCCATTTCACCCAACAAACATCGTCACCTACAGATTCACAAGAGTGACCTTTGGACTCAATACATCACCTTTCCTACTAGCAGCCACCATTGCTTTTCATCTTGACAATACGACCACTCTACATGAAATGGCTTCGGAGATCAAGAGAAATCTTTACGTTGACAACCTCGTAATGGGAGCAGAAACTTCTTCCGAAGCATTGGACAAGTACCGTTTGTCAAAGGATATTTTCAATGGGCTCAGTATGAACTTGCGAGAGTTCCGCTCTAACGATGAACACTTCAATAACTCATTGGATGAAAATGATCGCACGAAAGCAATTTGCCCAAAGGTACTCGGAATTCAGTGGAATTCCATGCACGACACACTCATCATAAAGGGCACGATGGCAGCTCAAAATGGAATTGGAGGAGCCACGAAACGGACGGTATCAAGGCAACTTGCATCCATATATGACCCGCTTGGATTTCTAGTGCCCATTCTACTGCCAGCTAAAGTGTTTCTGCAGTCGTTGTGGAAGGATGAATTTGCCTGGGATACGCAGCTACCTCCACATCTACAGGAACAGTGGCGAATCATATCTGCAGGAATTTCCACGTTTTACAAGGAAATCCAACGAAAAGCCTTCAAAAGAGAAGATTGTACCATGTATGTCTTTGCAGATGCGAGCCAGATCGCAATGGCTACCTGTCTGTATATGGGTAGCCCAGACGGTACAAATCTTTTGATGGCCAAATCGAAGTTACCATCTTTGAAGACGTCGGTCACAATTCCGAAATTAGAAATGAATGCATTCACTCTTAGCGTCAGAGTAGCACACTTCGTTCATGAATCGTTGTGCCCTGTGCAGAAGATTACCAAGATTATATTCCATACAGACTCCGAAATTGTGCTTGGATGGATGAAGACACCAACAGAGAAGCCAAAAGTAGGAGCGCTGGTAGCCAATCGTCTCAACGAGATCAGAAGAATTGTTAGAGACTTGGTATCAAGAGGCGTTGAATGCTTCTTTGGTCATGTACCAACCTCGTCCAACCCGGCAGACTGCGGCACAAGAGGCCTCGCGCCCGAAGAACTTCTAACACACGCATGGTGGAATGGTCCAGACTTTCTGAGGAGCGACATGAATCAGGACCCGGCACGACGTGATGACCTTTTTTCACTTTCTTTGGAGAACACCAGCGAAGAGGAGGAACGCCTTGTCCCTGTACTTTCCATCTCATCGTCGACCAAGCGGCAACAGGAACTTGAGGGAAAAGGACTATTCACGCTATCGAGATTCAACTCTCTTTACAAAGCACAAAGAGTCGCCGCTTACGTTAGCAGATTCATATGGAGGCTCCTGCTGCATTTCCCACCTCATCGGAAGGCTGAAGTTTCTCGAAAGATACCAGCTCTAAGTGTTGCAAGCATGAGTCACGAGCTGACAGGACCTGAACTGAAGGCAGCGAAGCATTGCCTTATACGCGATCACCAGATTACGATGGTTAATGAGCACTATATTAAATCGCAAAAGGATCTCAACATAAGACAGGATGATGACGGGATCCTGAGATGTTATGGCAGACTTTCGAAAGCCAACCTTTTGCCAACTGCGATTACTCCAATATATGTAGCACCCAAAACTACTCTGGCCCAGCTTCTGATTATGGAAGCACACAATCAGTACCATCGTGGAGTCGCTCATACAATGTCGACAATCAGGAAAAGGTATTGGATTCCGAAGCTGCGACAACAAGTGAGCACCATAATAAGGAAATGTGTGCCATGCCAGAGATTCAACAATCTGTCATTCCATTATCCCGAAATGGAGGATTTACCTGGACGACGAGTGCAAAAATCACGACCATTCGAGCATATTGGATTAGACTATTTTGGTCCATTAGCAATCCACACAGCAGAAAGGAATACCAACTCCAAAGCGTACGGATGCATATTCACGTGTGCGACTACTAGACTGATTCATCTTGAACTCGTGGAAGACATGACAACTGAAAAATTTCTCAACGCGCTTCGTCGGTTTTTTGGACGTAGAGGAATTCCAAAATCTATAACGTGCGACAATGCGCCCACGTTCACGTTAGGCGAACAAATCCTACTGGATGCGATGACGCAGATATCACTGGATAAGGAAATTGGAAGAGCAATTGCACAACGAGAAATCGAATGGATCCATATCACTCCATATGCACCGTGGCAGGGTGGTTTCTATGAGAGACTGATCCGATCAATAAAACTCGCATTATACAAAACTCTCGGAAAACGGACGATACCCTTTGATGCGCTGCGAACTACGCTGGTAGAAATCGAAGCCGTACTCAATTCACGACCTCTAACTCATCAAGAAGAACGATGGGAGCAACAGCCGCTTCTACGCCCGATAGATTTCATACAAAAGGACATTCTCCTGGACTACCCTTTGTTAATGACTGAATCGGACAAAAACGATCCTACCTATCACACACCTGAAGAGGCACAAAGGCTAGCAACTAAGCTGCAAACCGAAGAAGCATTGAGATCATCAGAAGACTTGACAGAGAACTTCTGGAAAATTTGGAGCACGCAATATCTGACAAGTCTCAGGGAACATCATAAACTACATATGAATTCGAGCCGTGGAACAAAGATCAAACCGGAAGAAGGAATGGTAGTTCTCCTGTGGGAAGCAGTTCAACCACGAAATATGTGGAAAATCGGACGTATTGCTGAACTTAATCCTAACCAATCGGGCACAGTGGGGGAAGTCGGAATTGCCCAACAAACATCGAGTGAGACGTCCTGTGAACCGCGTAATACCTCTAGAGATAGACGGCACTGATAGAACAGTACAATCGCCCGCTCCCGAACATATACTTCAAACGCCATCGCAAGAAGCGCCTCCTACACAAGACGCGAGATACAATTTACGCAAAAGAAAAACAGTTTGCTACACTGAAGATGAGGACTTCCCTACATCCAGTTCCTCATTACCGACAATCAACGTAATCCGGACCGTACCATGGCTGTCCGTTATTCTCTGCGTACTCTTCCCTGCAGCTCTTGCGGGACCTACCGTCAACGAAACTCAAAACCTTCGCTGTATTGAGGGAGGAGTAGCCGTAACACAAGTCCCAGCTAGTCCATACGACATCTGCGCCGAAAGCTATTGTATATCATTTCCTACTCCGCGTTCAACTGAAGTCATCAAATTTCCACCTCAAGTGACGTTCCATGACTACTCCGTGAAGTGGAAAACGACAAAAAATGAGGAAATCATCATACTCGAAGCAGTTTGCAGAGCGACACCATTTTGCAAGAGCATTGACTGCACTATTTGCGTTGTGAATATCGCGAATCCAGAATGCTGGCCAAAGACAGCAATAGTTGGACTCGGAATTGTAGTCTACTTACTTCTGTTGCTGTGCTACGTGATTTTCGCAGTACCGGTCGTTCTCGGGAATCCGATACTTCAGCTATTGAAGTGCATGGGAAAGATTGGGCGAGTGGTGACTAGAACAATTGTTACTACTTGCACGCAAGCACTATTACGAATTGTGATGCACATCTTGGCTCAGTTTCGTGGACGAAGAAGACGTCGGCTATGGTCGGAAATAACTATAACAGCGATGATTTTCAACCTATGGACGAACGCATGTCAAGAAGTAGATATCTTTCATCAGAGCACCAAGACGTGTAGACTCTACAATACCGGCGCTAAATGCTCGGTGGACACCACAGAAATCGTACACATCAACCCATTCAAGAGAGAAGCCTGTCTTCGCCTTACTGCGAATGAATCCACGGTTACAGAAATACGAATCTTGTGGAGAGAACTCCAACTAGTTTGTGAAAGGGAGACAATTATCTACACCCGAAGCACGACTTATGGTTTTCTCGACAGCAAACGATGTCCTCATGCTGGTTCTTGCACAGGTGATAAATGCGCTTCAGTCAACAGGACATCACTAGTCGCAGAATTAGAGCCAGCCAATCAGTATCCAGGGATAACCGGTTGTGTAGAGAGCTGCGGAGGCCCCGGCTGCGACTGTTTCTATCCTAGTTCAGGATGCTTATTCTACCGGATAGTGCACAAGATGGAAGGGAAATGTGAGACTCCAGATATCGCTGGCAGGTTCTACTATACCACAACGGCAATTCTATACTACAGTCTTTCCAAACCAGCCTAAAGAACTTCAGTGGTTCCCCCCAACACTCTCGTCACTTGGAATACCACCAACTCCAATCTTGGACAGTACTTTCATGACGGATGGAACGAACACGGCACTTGCCCCACCAGGCTTTTCGCCTTCACTACTTTCCAAAACTAGTGATAACGCTCGTAACCTAACATGCGAAATCGACGAAGATTGTATGTGTACACCGGCGGAAGTGAAGATGCTTTGTAACTGCAAAGACGTGGACTTGCGATCTCACCTCATAAACGCCAAGCATCGATTGCCGAATCTGAGGCCCAATGTGGAACTCAAAGCAACGACCAACCAGACCTTCGCAAGAATCCCGCAACTTCCGACCGCAGAATTCATCCTGAGAATTCACGGAAACTTCACAACCAGTGCACTCATTTCTCAAGCAGTTTGCACGGTAGAAAATGCTGAAGGGAAGGGATGCTACAGATGCGCAAAGGGGGCACAGGCAATTATCACATGCACATCATCTACTCCACACGAAATGGCTGAAATTCGATGTGATAATTTCGGATTTTCCGTGCCCTGCACAATGCAAGGATCTAAATCAAAACTGCGCTTCTTTGCAGAAAGGGCACGTTTCCACAGCGAATGCTCTGTGCAATGTGGACAAGCACGAAGCAGGTTCAAAATCACGGGAATTCTACGCTACACGGGAAGCATGGATATGGCGATTCGGCGAGTAATCAACGGAGAAAGTCAAGTATTTTCGGAAATCAACCTACCTGACTTTGGTCTTATTCTCGATGTTTATTTCCAATGGGCTGGAACATTGCTGCTTGTTCTCATCACAATAACAGCCGGACTTTTCCTTACGTATCTGTGCACTGCGAACGCTTTTCTGATCAGCATGACTAAATTGCTCCTCAAATTACCCTTTCGCATACTTCTACTGCTCTATCGATTCACTGTGCGACTAATACGTGCTTTACTGTGGTTGATGTCGAATCTACGACCTCCTTCAAGAAAGAGCACCGAGAAGGTGCTCTAGCTTACAGTCCTTCGAAAATGCACGGCACCTGACAACTACGCATTCTATCAAACTATCCACTGTTCAATCTACAATAATCAACATAAAGTGCACATACTCCTGCCTTTCCAGGATGCCGCTGGCGAGCGAACTTGAGAAGCGACTACAACGCGAGCTCACGAAAAAGATTAAACTGGTATCGTTGACACCTGTGCGCCCCTCTGAAGCAGTAGTCAAAGAGCAACTCAAATTCTTCGGCGACAAGTGTCATGAAGCAGTTTTCGATATTCGTCAGGCACGTCGTGAATATGGAGCTGTTATGAGAGACAGACTGGAGTTCTTCAAGGAGAGAGGCGGAGGCCTTCAGTTCTACCTGAAGCTGAAGCTATTGCACGAGGCCCATAAAGAACGAAAAAAGGACCTTCTTGATGCACGTCAGGGATTCCTTCTTGCGCACGAATGGTATGAAATCCTGGTAGCAGCTGACGAAGTGGAGGAACTATCAAGATTAGCCTACCTGCACTCGCTCAACGAACAGACTGTACTAGAACCAACAGAACCCGGCGACGTGGATTACCCCCGCCAGACGGAAGTGCGCCGAAGTTTTGAGAAACGAACTGTCTGCGATATGCTGAGAGCTCAAGAGAAGATTTTTGAGGCCTTGCTGAAAGAAGAAGAGGAAGATGTGGCACAGGCGAAGGAAGATTCTAAAAGAATGTGTCTCGCAGAGGAAAATAGGATGCTGGAGATGAGGGCAGCCCTCGAAGAACTAAAGGACGAGGTTCGAAGCAAAACATCGGCCATGATATATAGCATCGAATCGTTGGAGAGAACGCAAGAGAGGACGACGAAGCAGATTCTTGATAGTATGACTGAGAAGCACGAAGCAATTATGGTGGCACTTCAAACTCTGTTCGAACAGCGGTTGACAAAGCAGGATGAGAGTAATGATAACGACAGCGACACCGCGCCAAATGAGTACTCAAGAAAGCGCAAAGCACGAGACAGAGATGAGGCTTGGGAGAAGGAAGATTTGGAAAGGGCACTAGTGGAATGTGAGGACGAATTGCACGAGATCAACGATTTCCTTTAGCGCAACTGGGTAAAAACACGATTCTTCGGTTCCAGTCAAATGAAGTCGAACGAATTCTACATGTCCTGTGTGTATTGCAAAAGTACCGGAAACCATTACTCGGATGCTTGCACGAAGATATCTAATGTGGCGGACCAACTTCAGAAGCTTAGAGAGGAAAGAAGATGCGAGAATTGTTTGGAAAGGCACTACGAACTCAGCTATGCTAGGATCATGGTCTGCTTCTACTGTAAGGGATGTAGAACGCCCGATGGCACGTATTCACCACACCATCCCAGTGTATGTATGAAGCCAGAGCATCGCGCTAGGATGAAAGAAAGGAAGTCCGCAGTCATGGCAAGGATTAACCAGATAAGGAACGAGCTGAAACCATACAGGAATTGCAACGAACCGAGCACGTCCAAGGATTGATTTGGCCTCGCCGGGAGTATGCTGAATAAAGTTCACGCATTCCGATGACACAGTAAGATGTTGAATACTTCTTGCGATTCCTTATCGGTCCTCACATCTTCTGAGCGGCGATGGCTCAGCCTCTTCGCTACAACATTCCGCTGCTATCGCCGCTATCAGGAGGTGGCTTTCTTCAACTCTCTGCACGATGCATTCTCATTTATTTAACTTGTAACTTTAGGTGCACGAGCCGACTTCTTTGCACGTGAACGACTTCGCTGATTAGAAGTTCGAGGAGCACAAGGTATTGTAGTAGGTGCACGATCTACTTAGTTTAGGTTCTTATTGTTTGTAATTATTATGTTATTTTGTTCCGCGTTTTTCTTGTTATGGTTTTTTCAAGTTATTTATATAAATGTTTAATTACCCAAGTTTGAGGTCCACTCTCCAAGCAAAAAGTCCCGCGTGGCAAACTAACGAACTTACAGTATAGGCGAAATAGACCTTTCAGTTTCAGTGTAGGGTAGTAAATTTAGCGGTAGCGGTACTGTTTTGGAGAGCTTTCCTCTTGAAAATCCCATTTTTTGTGGTAAATTTTTTTGGGGTGACGAACGTGTTGCACTGAGTTTCGTAAGTATTGATCTTCAACCGACCGCTCATGCTTCGTCTTTAGGTGTATACGTCTTGGTAAAGCAGGCTATAGCATTGACTACTAGCAATCATTTTTGCCCCCTACACTATGTAACTGTATTTCGCCGTAACATGCAAAGGTGGACAATTGATTGTGCGGCGCCGCGCCGCATGGAAAATTCTTCATTGCATGCTGCAAAAACTCTGATCGGGCCCGCACTCAGAGCGAATCGTGGACCCTGCCCCACTGCGAAACGTGTCGCGTGAGCGCTAGTCACGACTATATGTTGTTTAGAAAATATCTGACATTATTGTATTCGGCTTAACCTTGAAGCTGACGCCAGGAAAGTACCACGACCCCCGACATCGGCGCGATAGTTCCACGGTAGTACCGCAGCGGCTCCGTGATGATTTCTGTGCCGTGGAGACTCTGTTGCAGTGTTTTGAGGGTCACCAACGCCGCGACAGCACCTCGGCTGTTCCGTGTTGGAACCGCACGGGCTTCGCGAGGATGCATCAGCGAAACCGCGTCTACTACTACGCACTGTTCCGTGTGATAGAGCGAGATTGTTGCCGGTTCAATAGCCCAATTTTGAGGTACATCACATATCTTCTAGGTCGCATTAACGGGTAGATCTTCTGTCCCTATCAGACAGAGGCCGTCAGCACCGCGGGTGTGCATTCTTGTTCGTAGGCCCATCCAGTTGTATTATAACTCATTTCATATGAGTTACTCGCAGTCGGTCTTATTTTTTTCAGAGGGCTGCCACGGATCGCGGAGCCGCAGTGGCACTACCGCGGGGCCGCGGCGGCACTGTCGCGTGGCCGCAGCGACCCCGCGATAGTGCATTTCGGTGCCTGTAGAAACCGAAACCGCAGCGGCGATATCTTTGATTCCCATGAGGTCCCACATGTCTTGTTTTTGTTCATCTGATGCCTTTAATTAGAACTACTCCCTTGAATTGAAAAAATTAGAATGTTGACATAAGTGTTGGAAAAAAGAGAGAAACGTGGAGCTGTACATGTGAATAACTTCTGGGTCAATCTAAGGGATAAGGTTTTTCGCCGTTTGCCGTTTGCCGGCCGTTTTCGGGATTTTCTTGCCGATTGCCGTTTGCCGAAATCTCAAAATCGTTTGCCGCACATCCCTGATCACGACTGTGTGCGGTTTTGCTCTTTCAACGCCCAAACTCTCTCAACTGAAGCGGATCAGAACGTCTTTCTGTGAGCTGCGGATCGAATACTTTACGATGTTATAGCAGTACAGGAGACAAAGACGAACAGAGTCCGTGCGGAAATTCGTAGATGGAAGATTGTTGATTCTCGGGAAAAGAGTGGAGGGACGAAACATTGGCGGTGTTGGCTTCCTACTCAACAGCACCATAGCGCACACTATGGGTTCGCTTTTCATCTACTCCCCGAGCCTGGCCGTTTTACGACTCAAGCCCAAAGGACACCCAGCAGTCTCTATAATCAACGCATATGCACCAACATCAGCTGCTGCGGATGATGAGCTCGATGAGTTCTGCGAACAATTCGAGGATGTAGTAGCTAAAGAAAGAAGCTTTTACAAGATTTGTCTGGGCGACTTCAATGCTGTCCTCGGAAGAGCAGTAGATGGAGAAGGAAGAATCGGATCGTATGGAGGCAACACCAGAAACGGTAACGGTTCTCGCCTTGACTTTTTGTGTAGCGCACGTCTGTTTCACGGTAGTTCGTTTCACAAGAAGCCCGAAAGTCGAAGATGGACGTGGAAGTCACCGAACGAAACGACGACCAATGAGATTGACCATATTCTCATTAATCGGCGATGGGCCCTCCTAGACGTCGGCACTGTTCCATCATTCGTGACAGGCTCTGACCACAGAATGCTTCGTGCAAAACTTCGACTTCACAACGACTTTACGAGGGAATATCTTAGTCAGAGATTTGGCAGCAAAGTCCGAACCGTGGATGCAGAAGTGATGCAGCGCAGTGCAGCCGATACGCAATGGAATGTTTTTGATGATCCTACAGAAGATTACGAGGATCTGTGTTGCAAGATAAAGGACACCGAAAAAAAAATCATTGGTTGGAGCAGCGGAACCAATTGAGAGGTTGAAGAGAGACTAAACTGTTGAAAAACGCCGCCTGGTACATCTAGATCCGAATACCAGTCACTTGGAACCTGTTACGATCAGCAAAGTTTGCAGAGCTGAGGTATCGAGCGATTTGAAGCAATATCGAGCACGGAAGTTGTTGGACACCGTGAACCAGAAAAAAAGCATCAGGTTTTGTCAACGTGAGCTGTTAGATTGCAGAAAACAAATGTCAGCCCTTCGAGATTCTTCGGGTTGCATTTGCACGTCCCGCGCTGGTATGGAAGGAATTGTGGTGGATTTCTACAGCACTCTCTTCAACTCAACAGTGTCCGTGTCGCGTAGCCGACTGCCTGCAATAGCAGACTGTCCACCTCCAATCCTTGAGGGTAAGGTTGCTTTTGCTGTCAAAGAGATGAAGAAAAACACAGCTCCTGGACCAGATGGCATTACCACCGAGTCCCTCAGAGCGAGTCGTTCCCGAGCAGTGGAAATCGTCAAGAACGATTCTCCTATTCAAAAAAGGTGATCGTGATCACAATAACAACTACAGGCCAATCGCTCTACTCTCAGTGCCGTGCAAGGTCTTCACGAAGATTCTGCTCAACAGGATGGACAAGGCTCTGGATGACTTCCAGCCCAGAAAACAGGCCCGATTCCGGAAGGGTTACTGTTGTCTTGATCACATTCAGGCGCTATCGCAAGTCATTGAACGGACAAGGGAGTTCCTACCTCTAGCGCGGACTATACCAAGGCACTCGATTTGGTTGAAGTCCCGGCTATTCTTAACGCTCTCATCCACGCTGGTGTTGACGCCCAGTACATCAGAATACTGGAAGAGTGCAACAACGGAAGCAACACCATTATTCAACTAATCGAGAAAAAACTGAAGGTGTCGATTGGAAAGGGTGTCAGACAGGAAGATGCCATCTCGCCAAAGTTGTTCACGACCGCGTTACAAGACCTGATGCGCCGCATCGACTGGAATAGCAAGGGTATCCTCATAGACGGGTGCAGCTATCCAATTTGCGCTTCGCTGATGACATTGTGCTGCTGGGTTTGCCTTCCGCAGAAGTCGAAGGAATGCTTAACGAACTGGACGCTGCAGGCAAAGCGATCGGCCTTGCCATGAATCTAAGGAAAACCCAAGTGATGCGCAACCAGTGGTGCGACGACAGCCCCATTCGTCTCCCTGGCATCCCCTACCCACTACAAACAGCTATGTCTATCTCGGAAGAGAGGTGAACATGCAAAACGACTTGTCTAGGGAGATTGGACGGAGACGACGAGCCGCCTGGTCTGCACTTGGATCGATAGTGGAAGTGACAGACAATTTGCGGGATGTGAAGACACGAGCACGCTTGTTCGACACCACAGTGCTACCTGCGTTGTGCTATGGATCCGAGACATTTGCGGAAACGAAGGCGACCACACAGACCATAAGGACAGCTCATAGGGCCTTGGAACGCAGACTACTAAAGACTAATCGTCGTGCCCAGCGAGCTAGTGGCCAACGCAATGCTGATCTTCGGAAGCAGTCGCAGTTAATGGATCCTCCCCTGTTAATGGCCCGGTCAAAACACCGATGGGCAGGCCACGCGCTGCGCCGCATGGATGACCGATGGAGCCTCCGTACAACAATCTGGTCACCGCGTGATTGCTGCCGGCCTCTAGGCCGTCCTCCCACAAGATGGAACTATGTATTTTCAGGCAGAGTCCAGATGTTGTCCTCCGAGCGAGGGCTTGACAAAAACACGTAAACATGTTAAAATTATAAGCCACCCGACATTTACTCAATCGTAAAAATGAACTAATGAAAATAAACATCGTTACTGATAGGCTTTTTGAGACGGGCTTACGCTACATTAAATGGGACGGACCTTGGAAATATTGTTCAGAACGCCGCGCGGTGTGACTAGGGTTCCAGCAGTGCGCAGGACGCCGAAAAAAGTGCACGGGACACCAATGGGAGTGCGCCCAGCGCCCGGGAAAGTGCCTCAGACCCATCGGAAAGAAAGCAAAACGCCGGGAAAGGTTTTCGGGACCCAACTGGGAGCGAGCAGAGTGCGGGGAAAGTGTCGTGAACCCAAACTGGAATGAGCAGAGCGCCGGAGATGGTTTGCGGGACCAAATTGGGAGCGCACAGAGCATCGCGAAGAGTGTGCGGGACCCATCTGGGAGCGCGCAGAGCGCCGGAGATGGTTTGCGGGACCAAACTGGGAGCGCACAGAGCATCGCGAAGAGTGTGCGGGACCCATCTGGGTCCCGCACACTCTTCGAGCGCCGGGGAGAGTTTGCGGGACCGAAATGAGAGCAGATAGACCACCGCGGAAAGTGACTAGGATCCATCTTGGAGTGCGCAGAGCGGCGGGGAAAGTGTTGGTGGACATTTTTGTCCTTTTTGAAAATTTTATTGGAAACTTAGTATTCTTCCCTTCAGCTGGAATATAAAAATATATTATCTGTTTGAAAATATAACCATGCCAAATCATTTTCCAGGAAGCTAAACTTTGAAGAATAATACAGCTGTTTTTGTTTTTCTCGGAATTTGAAGGATGACTGGTATGGACCCAGAGCTATGACTGCATTGCAGTCGGGCAGTGAGTCTGATCCTATCGAATGCTGTTTGCACGGACGTGTCTGCCGAGCTGGATTGAAGCGAGACGAAAATGTCAATGATAAAAAGGAAGGTCAGCCAATCTCTCAAAGGATTCGCTCAGTTTGAATTCATGGCGTTTCCAGAAGATACCGAGCAGTATGTGAATCTGGCGAATTCGAAGACTAACACGGCGAAGAAGTCAAGGCAGGAGCACGCCGTGGACAGGTTGGCACGTCACCTAAGGTGAGCCCGATCTAACAAGCATTGATTCAGCAGGTTGAGGGCACGCGTCGAGGCCCTTGCAAACTGACAAGCCGCCGCGAGGTTTTTGTCCTCAGAAGGAGCTGGCGGTACGGTCTTAGAAGGGGAGGGGGGAGCACCCAGGTTTAGAGTAACACATGAAGTGAAAGACATTTTGATGATCATTTCCACTGTTAAAAGTTTAATATTCTAATTTATAAAAATCGAATTAATTCCGGTGCATAACTACATAGTTGGGGGGGGAGGCCACTCAAGATTCACCCATAAAAATCAAAATATCCATGAAAATGAAAATTTCTCTGGTTATCAGATATTTGATAACGTTATTACTCGTAATCTCCTAGAAGATATATGAAATCAGATAGATCTCTAAAAGCGGTATCATTCATTCCTTATTTTAATTCTGAGTGCCTCCCCAACTAGTTTTGCCCCATTGATCCCAAGGTCAGAGTGAAACCAACCACGTCAGCCGCTCCGTGGCTGGAGTGATAGATCCATTGAATGTATAGTCTAGTTTACCAAAACCTATACATCCGCAGACGAAGTAGAAGCGCTTGGTAGGAGATCAATGTGTATCAACCCAATTGCTAATCGACCGTTCTCGCCCACCCATGGCGAGTGTGTGGCATTGAGTTTCGTCCATATTGATCTTCAACTTACCACCTCTGCTTCCTCTGTAGATGTATACGTTTAGTTAAACTAGACTATGCAGACTGATATTTACTCACAAGCACGCCCATGCCGATCATTTTTTTTCGCAGGGCTACCGTAACCATTCTTGAACAAAACATGATAACGAACGATAACACACGCTCATAACATGCGGGGTATAAAAGGGCAGGGGAGCGGTATGCATTCATTCACACACCGCTCTCTTTGAGAAGCCACTGGGAAGTGACTGAGGAGGCCGAAATTGTGTAAACATGTTCGTTGGCTATTACGATGTACTCATACTCAGGTACTCAGGGTGACGACCCGCGAACCTTTCCCAGCTGGCCCGCAGTCTCCGTCCTCCAGCCTCCCGCTTTTGGTTCGCCGGCCAGTTTCATGTTGATGGCCCGCCACTACACGAAAAATACCGTGCGGTACCCAATGCCACAGAGCCATAAAACGGTCGACGGTCTGTTTTGTGACGATTTTTGACGTTTTGTGACGAAACGTGTTTTTAGACGGTTTGAGACGCTCGGTCTGGTATAGCAATGCAACTGATATCATCATTTCATGTCGTTGTGGCAATCGGTACCGCACGGTGATTGGAGTTGACTGGGCCCGCCGACCTTTTTCAGCTAGCTCGCAGTCCTTTTCCGTGGATGGCCCGCGTTTGGTTCGCCGGCCAGCCGACCATTACCACCTGGCCCGCGATAATTATTTGTAATAGTAGTGTCCACATACGCTCTTCTTCGAACCTGGGCATCAGTATATTGCTTATATTCTTCTGTGCCAATCCAGGTTTTTACTGATGAAAATGTTTACTCGGCCAACGTTTCGGTCAAATCGCCGTTATCAAGGTCTGCTTTGAACCATTTCAGGCCTAGATAAAGGCGATTTTACCAAAACGTCGGCCGAGTAAGCAGTTTCATCAGTAAAAACCTGGATTGGCAAGAAGAATATAAACATTATCTGTATTCTTATTTACTTCAAGCATGTCACCCCGGGGCCACGGCGGAGAAACGCCCCGCCTTGGTCCGCCGCAGTCTGCGGTAAGGAACCACCCTCTCGGCGGATCGCGGCGAAACCCCCCCCCCCAGCCGTGAGGATACACCTATCCCCTCAGCGGTCAAAAATATGCTGGCCTCCGGAAAGTGACTCGAAGTCACCTTTCAGGCCCCGGTCATAGTTGGTGCTATTTGCATCTGTATCCCCCCGCACCCCCCCCCACCCCCCAACACCCCCCAACACCACCCCGGTCGATACGTATGTTTAAAATGATGGAGTGAGGTTGAGAAAATCACTCGATGCATCCAACTAGATATGACGATGATTACGTGGCCAACAGGATTTGCACCTGTTCAGAGAAATAGTGAAGGCGAGTATGGTGAAGTCACGGAGGTAGCAGTAAGGTTAGCTTTCTAGTGATACGCAATGTTTTATCTTCGACCCGCCCACTCCGGTGATTTTCTCATCCACGTATTGCATGGATATCGACCGCGTCGGATACATTGAGTGATTTCCTCAACCTCACTCCATCATTTTAAACATACGTATCGACCGGGGGGGGGTGCGGGGGGGTGTTGGGGGGTGCGGGGGGGTGCGGGGGGGAGCGGGGGGGATACACCGAGTGATTTTCTCAGCTTCACCTCACCATGTTGTTCATACGTATCGACCGGGTGGGTGTTGGGGGGTGCGGGGGGGTGCGGGGGGGATACACCGAGTGATTTTTGCATCCCATTTCCAATGCATTTTGTGTGTATCGACCGGGCTGGAGGCGTCGGCTCATCCAACTATGACCGGGGCCTCAGGGCCGGCATTAGAATGCCGAATGAGGACTCTAGTGAGATGAGGCGCCTTTCATACCGGCTGTGCACGTGATAAGCACTTTACGACGTGATCATTCATGATCATTATCAATTGTCTTTCCAACCGGCCGAATTGAACATGGCGTGGCCTGTTTTCTGGCTCGCGGGCGAGCCAATATCCACGCTGCGTGTGCGTCGCATGCAGCATGGTTCGCCGCTGGCCGGCACCCTCGAAATGTGGGGCGCCGGCCGTCGTTTTTGACATAGAGGTTCGCCGGCCGTCGCCATGAGTACCTAAGTATCCAAGCTGACACTTATAAAAATTTTAAAGGAGGGTTGCGGTAGCCCTGTGGAAAAAATGATCGGCATGAGCGTGCTTGTTATTTACTCCACCTGCGTTGAACAAGTCCACCCCATACAGGGATGTGCTTTATAGAAATTTTGTAATTCGCTAGTCGTTAGTCGTTCAACCGGTCAAAACCCTCGCTAGTCGTTCGTCGCTAATCGTTAGTCGCTGAAAATCTTGGCTTTGAAAACAAGCACAGCTGAGGCTAACAAAGCCCTTAAGAGTAGAAAAAAAGAAAGGCATGAAGAGATGTAAGTTTTCCAAAACATTCATGGCCATTAAAGACAGATGATACGTAAAGACACCTCTTGTCGCCGTCGCGCCTCTTCGCTGGGGGGTGGTGGCCATCGTGTATCAACACCCCTGAGGAGGCGGGAGAAACGGGGGAGGGTTCTGATTGGACGCAAAACGGGGCTAGCTGTGTTGCGTCCAATCAGGAACCTCGCTCCTCCCCCGTTTCTCCCGCATCCTCGGGGGTGTTGATACACGATGGCCACCACCCGTGGCTGAGACGTCGCGGTGTGATGATGCGCGCTTGTCACCGTACACATCCACCGTTAGTCGCATCGTGATGAGGCCTTGGGCGGCGTTCAGAGTTTTCGCGGCGCGACGCGATGGCACATGTCAGCGCGACGCGAAAATCGCGTCGCGCGGAAATCAAGGTGTGAACGGCGATCGAACGCTAGGCGACTACGCGCAATGGCGTAATTTCCGCAATTTTCCGTACCCGAGCAAAACTAATCAATATTTGATCTTATTCTGTCTATTTAAAGGCAGCATACGCGCTCGTAAACGTATTTGAGATTTCTACGGAAGTGGAATCGTATGGCATAGAACACAACGCCTATGCATTTTGAAGCGTCAAAAACGACCCACGATGCCGTTATAGGAGTAGCAAGTTTCGTTTCGCCCGTATTTTCATGCCCCCTGTATTTGCCCTTTTCTTGCAACGCAAAGTTGCTGGGTCCTCTTCACCGTCGGAACTGTTGGTAGATTGCCTAACAAGTGAGCTACACACGTCACTGACGGCGAAGATGACTTAGCCATCCTGCATTCGAGGAGAAGGGCAAATACAGGAGGCGTGAAAATACGGGCGGGGCCAAACTTGCAACTTCTCTATCGGCATTGTGGGTCGTTTTTGACGCTTCAAAATGCGTAGGCAGTATGTTGTAAGCCATACGGTTCGATTCACGTTGTTATCCCAAGCATGTTTACGAGCGTGTATGCTGCTTTTAAGTGTAATGTACCTTTTTTTATTTTTTATCTGTATTATTATGGCACATTTTTGTTTTCGTTGCGACAACTTGCTTCTTTAATGACGAAACAATCAAAAAGACATCGGGAGCAAATGATGCTCTCAGGTCCGGGCACTACCACAGGTTTACCAGAGGTTTACCACCAATCTCCCGGAATTCGAGTTTTTTTGCCGAATTACCACAGTTTTACTAGAGGAATTCCACAACCTTCTGGACTGCCGAAAAATCACTGAAATTTCAGACGTTTACTACAGAATTTCTCCTGAATTCTCCGTACCAGAGGTGATCTGCTAAATTTTACCCGATTTTCGGTAAATTGAAATTTTTCTAGCGATTTTACGCGAAACAGCTAGAAGAGGGGATCAGGCGTGAAACAGAGCGACAGAAAGCCTGTGACATGGGTCGTAGAACGTAGCGAGTAATGTGGACAGGGCATACAGAATTGCGGGCGGCGTGTATTAGGAAAGGGGCAGAGCTAGCGCGAGTTTGCAAAACGTTGAAAAAAGGGCTTGCAACCAAGGAGATACCACGTCTACCGAAGGGGTGGAGCCAGAGCAATAATGGTTCGTGAACATTGTTAATCGGAAGGGGCCCGCATAGTGGCGCTCAGGTGTCAGGGATAAGCGGGATCGATTGAAATGGGGTAGAAATTAATGAAAATACGAGGAAAAAAATAGCAGAGCATGTGTGAAATTGCGTAGATGGTACGCCTTACGCGTTGTAAGATTGCGATGCGCGTTGAGGCCTATCTCAGAATCAGGTCAGTGTGCGACGTAATGTGGGGATTTAGATACAAGTCGACGCGCGGTGCGATATCGACTAAAACGCGCGGCGAGGGGGTGCTGTGCGCTGCACACTATAACATGCAAGCTCACCGCTGCGCAAAAATTTGGATAAAGCTGCAGCGCTGACTAATTTTTAGTGCCGCGCGCCGCAAGTTCCGGCTCCTTATGTCCTGTTACTAATTGAATAATGCTGCAGTGGTTCGAGTCGCCTCTACACGCGCGTCACACCAGTTGTTTTACCCTCATGTTGAACGAGGGCACTCGCATTGATATCGAGCGTCGCAATAAAAAATCGCTTCGCAAGTTATAGTTTTTGAGTAATTAGAGTTGTTACAGTTGGGATATTGATCGAATTCACTGCGAGGGAGCAGTTCGGCTGGCACACGTTACGCGCACGGCGGAAAACCTCTGCGCGCACGTCTTCGTTGGAGCGCGTTGGTCGTGGGTCTCTGGCTAGTAAAATAGTTGGCGCTCGAATAACGCGCTCCAACGTCGACGCGTTCGCAGCGGTTTTCCACCGCGCGCATCACATGTGCTGGCCGAATTGCTCCCGCGCTGTGGATTCGATCAAGATCCCGTTATAGTTGTGTTATAATTGCTACAGTACTCGCTGCTGACCTCTCACTTCACGCTAGCTCGTGACAGTCACTGATGTTGCCCGGATCGTTCTCTCTCATAGAAATCTTTCGAGACAAGATTTTCTGAGTTTTTAAGTTTTTGGAGACTTCCAAGATTATTAACAGACAACACGCCGAGCAGAACACAAGTAGTGGAGGAATAGGCTTACAGCCACCACAAACACAGGCTCTGTTAATAACCGGACGCCGCCCTGCAAGGCCTGCAAACTGCGAATAAGAGGAACGTCCGTGCTTGCCGCAGGACTCGCTTGGTGTCCAGATCACTTTCTGTGCGCGTATCGTGGATCCCCGTTCTGCGAGATGGCTTCGTCGAGAGGCTGGTTCAAAGCACTACAAAGGTGTTTGAGGTGCGAATCGCTTCGCACTGCGGCAAGTGTTCCAAGGCAATCATTTCGGTTTGTGGGAACTGTATGCAAAGGAAGTTCCACCCTACTAGTTTCACGCGCGCTTTTCGCTCCAAACTGTTCAGCACAGAAATGTACTGTGCCGCTCCGTTCGAAGGCGGGAGTATAAACGACATCTGAAAGGTGAGACAGGATGAAGCAGCGCGATTTATGGGGAGGTGCGGAAGCGACTACTCAGGCAGAAATGGGAACCCAACTGGGCAACGTCATAGTCACTCACCAATAGCATATAAGCGGGGGCCAGTGACGCCGAGGTGCAAGGGTGCTCAGACCAGTGATGACGTGTCAATGCGCCCGGTTCTTCCCCCTCCACTACTTGGATGCGCTCTATCGATTACCTAGAGTCTAATTCGGGCCCATCACCCGGTAAGAGTGTGGGCTCTCTTACAAAAATTGAGCTATCGGTAGAGATCGAGCGTGTGTTCCTTCCATGCCCTATCGATCGACATGGGAACCCCTCGCTTTCATGATCCAAGGACTTGAGCGAGTGCAAGTCCACTTGATCACTCCGGCCGGCGGCGCGGTCACTCTATGCAAGATTGTGCGCCGTATACGGCGCGGGTTTGGTTGAGGATTCAACGTGCCATGGCTAGTGGTTGCCCGGGTCATAAGGAACTGTGTTTCGAATCTCGATTTGGCTGACCGGGTGGTGAAATCGGGCTCCGCCCCCAAAACTTGTCGGGGACACAATCGGTCACTATGATTTGCACTGAAATGCACTCAAAAAGTGACCGGTTGAGTGACCATTTTCTGCCTGAGTATGCGCGGTTGAAGTATAATCATACAGCGATACAGCTTTTTATTATTTATTTATTTCAATATTCCCATGATTTTATTGATATTCTTACAGCTTCAGTGTCCATCGCGCGCACATGCACGCGATGAAGACAACTGATCTCTGTTTTGGAATAGAAGGTATATTTTTTTCTGGTGTTCGCCGTTTTTCATGTCGTTTCTTCCACTTCGCTATCCAACCGATTGTTTTCATGTTTTTGAGTTGATTAAAATGACATGGCATCAATATTCTTTGGAATTTCTGAGGCCGTATGCTCACGTCTCCGTGAAGGCTCCCTTTGATTGGTCGTCGGCAGCATTTGATCAATCACAAACTAACTTTGCTTGTCATCTCCATTGAAATTAGACTAGAGTGCTGTGAGCGTGTCAAAACGTACTTTGTGGTGTAAACGTGTTGAAACGCATGTTGCTTATCATGCTAGCACTATGCTGTACCCTTCAACTGTGGTGTCCGAGTTCGACAAACCGGTGAGTTAAATTCTTTCGTGAATGCGCAATGCAACGCCTAATGCCCCGTTATTACTAAATATATCGCTGCTGCTGTTTTTCATCGCAGCAAATTTTCACCCGCTGCTGCAGCGATCTGACGTCAGCGATTTAAGAATTGAGCTGTCTCTGAGCTTCATTATTTGATATTCTTTGATGTAGAGTTGGAAGCTCGATCTTTTTTATTGTCGGTAAGCTTTCGGCTCATAAAGCCGTCAGACCTTAAACATTTCTTTACAAAACGTGGTTGGCAAACAAACACAATACAATGACAATACGAACCAGGGTTCCCTTCGCGTTTGGTAGTGGTTGGCTGCAAAACTCCAAGGGCGCTAAAGGAGATGCTGATGTATGTTCTAGCGAGGGAAACTTCGTGACCGCTCACCCCACTCAGTTAAATGCACGTATAAAATAAGGGTGACTGTGGATGCGCAGAAGGGATCGCGATAGGGCCTCATTGGATAAGCCTAAGAAGATCATGCAGCTCCTCTCTGGCATTGATTTCCGGTTGCAGTCGCCGTATTTCCCGCGCTTATATCACTTTTCGCTCCAAGGGTTTCAGCAGATATCGATGGAGAACCGCTACATCGAAGTGAGGTGCGGCTTCGTTACTGTGTCTCACATTGCGGTGTCTAGCGAAGCTGCTGTTTGGATAGGCAGCAGGATTTGCTAGGGCTCTTCTATGTTCGTCCAAGCGGAACTTCAACGGCCTCATCGTCTCACCCACGTACTTCTCTCCGCATGCCCGACAGGTGATCATGTATACCGTCCCACGTAAATCACAGATTTTCTTTGAGGTGCAGTAGCGACACGATTGTTCTTGACACAGGCTTTCATATGGCCTGGACGAGGTGAGGAGATCGCGTAGGGTCGGCGGTGGGCGAAAAACTAGTCGTATTGGCAGCATGGAGCGCCTGACAACATTGTCGACTTCTCTTGCTACCTTCTCGTTGACGTAAGGCAGAGCCAATGTGATTCCATCTGCGGCTCTATGGGGGGTCCACGTTCTCAGGCTGTTTGTAGAATACCCGTTTTGATCCAGGATCATCCTTATCTTGGCCTCCACTATAGGGTCTGAGAAGGTCCCGAGCTTCTCTTTCGTTTTCAGAAGGTTGCGTATGACGTTGGCCTTCATGAATATAGGGTGAGAACTTCTGGAGTGCAAAAGCATGTTAGAAGAAGCTTCTTTTTTGTACCATAGGTGTTCTTTTTTTTACCATAGGTGTTCTTTAAAAAAAAAAGATCGAGCTTCCAACTCTACATCAAAGAATGTCAGCGATTTAGTTTATGGTGCATAGCCTCGCATGGCTGCAGCGACCAACCGCAGTCAAAATGGGGCCTAAATTGCTGTTTTCACCAGCTTTTTTTCCTTGACAGTTCGTGCATTAAAGGTTCGATTCCTCAAAACATCCAGTTGATATATTCGGACCATGCCATGCCAGACCCATCAGCGCTAACTTGCAGTCGTTAAAGAAACTGTTGAGTTCAAATTTCATAATTCTGAGCCTGTGTTTGAAATCCAATTCCTGCAATGAAGCGGTATGCTCATCGCTTTTGATCTGAAAAAAAATTTCTGGACTGCCCTGATTGTCATTTTTTCATTGCGCTAATCTTCAGTCGTTGAATGAATTCTAGAAAAAAAAACCGTTACTCGTAAAGCTCCCCAGACGTCGTATATTTACAACCCTGCTGAGTAGGTTTTTATGGGGGAGGGAAAAGAGGCAGTCTGATGTGGGCGGGGCCCTAGAGCGCATGGCTCGGGCGCCTTCTTCCTGACACCGTCTCGTGGATAAGAGAAACGAATAGGAGAAATAGTAATCCTCTGGTTTAGACGAAATCGAATGAGGGTAGTTAATAATTCCAGGAATATCCAGGAAAAATCTGAAACGATGTAACAGGGACTCATCCGTGAGTAGGTGCGCGCGCCGTGCGCTCTCAGGCTCCTAGCATATCAGAGTGCCTCTTCGGGCGCACCCGGTTTTTATCACTAAAGGGTAAGGCCCCGGTCATAGTCGGTGGATCTACTGAGTCCCACCGGGTCGATACGCATCGAATTCGTGGAAAACGGGTGCAAAAAATCAATACACTGAGTCCCACTGCGACCGTCTCATGCCCACCGCAATCCCCCCGGTCGATACTGATGGTTCTCATGCGTACAAGGGCGGGGCCAATGCACCGACTGAGTCCCACTGAGTCCCAGCGGAACCATCCTCACCCCACCTGGTCGATATAGGTGTTTTTCACGTGATTTGGGTGCATTTTTTTCGGCCGACTGCGACCTGCCGAGTCCCGCCGCATCTCGACTCTCGCCGTCTGCGCTCTGCCCCACGTACTGCTGATACGGATATCAGATTCAGACATGTTGAAAACAAGAAAAATCAGCCACCAAACACGTTCCGATTCACAGCTGAGGTGATAATCGTCACTATCAATTGCGTGTTCCGCAGAGGAGTTGGTTGGCGCTGGGGGCAACCGGACTCAGTCGGACTCAGCAGGTTTTCCGACGAAGTCTGACGGGGGCCTAAGTGTCAAGCGACGAAAATAGCCGTCGGTGAGTGATACCATCATACCAACGATCGCCTCGACGTGGTCGACTTCGGTTGGTCATGCCGACGCCAGCCAGCAGCCGACAGACCCGGGTTTTCTCCCTGCCTCGTTGTGCATTTCGCGTTTACTTTTCCATTTCAAACCCGTATTTGTCTCTCAAGTTAAAATTTGGAAAAGTCCATCACCCTGACCGTAATTGTTTCCACGGGTGCGTTCCAAGAACCTTTCCATGGCAAAACGCGTCCATGGAAACGTAGCCACAGCCACGTGGGAGCAATGTTCAGTTATTATTCGCATTCATGGAAAGCAAATTTTTCCATCGGAAGGTTGTTTTTCCTCCCACTGAGTCGTGGAAACGTTCTTGGAACGCACCCCAGGGCTCGCATCCAAGGGCCGCACGCCGAAACATCGTATAAAGAGAGCGACTGTATATTCTGTCATCCCTGAAGAAATTCGAAGTAAATTGATTCAATTTATTTTCGTTCTGTATACATTTGAATTTTCTGTGCACGCCTATATTGAACTATCCGTTTTTTCTTACAGCGATGTGCCAAGGGCTTGAATTTTTGAATGCCTCGTATGTGAGAAGGCGTGCAACAAACCGGGCGTGGTGTAGTGACACACAATGCGTGCGCCTTTACGCGAGAGTTTTAATATTCCGCTAGAACTGCTGATTTTCCAGCATTCCCTCATCATTCGTTCCCAGTTGATGGAAAAATGCATTTAGAAAATGCAGCTCCAATTTGTAAATTTTTTCTTTGCACCTTTTGTGTGAATGGAGCACACGAATGATTGAAGGCAGCATACACGCTCGCAAACATAGTGGAGATAATAGCATGGATAGGTCTGCACGGCCCCTACTATGTCGTCAACGACGTTTGAAGCGCTGAAAACTGTCCAGGATGACTGTATTTGAGCATTCCTGTCTCACAAGCCAATATTTTCCCACCTCTTCAAGTAACAGAATGAGAATTGATACTTATGAGAACATGAGATAATTGAGAGTGATAGCACTATCAAAATGGAGTGCACGAGAGAAATAGCTTGAATTACCCGAAGTTAACATGTCTGAATGCCTATTATTCTCCCCCACTTTTGAGAATGCCGCTCTACTCCGGCTGACTTTTGGATCGGAGGATTTTGTCTGTGATCTAACATGTTATTTTCAGGTGAATGAAGCTATTTCTCTCGTGCACTCCCATTTGATAGTGCTATCACTCTAACTTATCACATGTTTTCTCAAGTTTCATTTCTCATTCTCTTACTCGAAAGGGTGGGAAAATACTAGCGTTCGAGACGGGATTGCTCAGATATTGTCATCCTGTATCGTTTTCAGCGCTTCAAACTCCGTTGAAGACATGGTAGGTGCCGTGCGAGCTCATGATGGTGAGCTGCCTTTAGGGTATAACAGACGATTATGAATTGCCACCGGCACAAAATTCTTACGGTAAACAAAATTGATGATACCCAATTGACGAAGGGTAGGGTATAAATGAAATTGAGAGCGGTGTGTTTCCATTCACACACCATCTTTCTCCGGAGGTGAGCGGCTGAAGCTGAACACACTAGGGATTAAGGAAACAGCCTCACCGGTGATTAAGATAACACGATATTGGGGCCTACTCATGGAAAACTCTGGCAAGAAAAACCACTTCACTTCCGTGAGAATTTTGTGCCGGTGGCAAATTATAATCCTGTAGGTATAACCGAATGCTGAGAATCCTGTTCTACTAGATTCAGATTTTCGCGTGAAGGCGCGTATAATGTGTGTGAGTACACCACGCGCTTTCTATTGAACGCCGGGCGGGCTGCCATGAGGGGCTTCTCATCGGAAAGAGCCTGTCCTGAGCTTCTTTTGATCTCCTGTAAGAGAGCAGAGAGGGGTATTGTGCACCACTATTTTCGTGTGTTGCAGTTTGAGGAAACAAGATGCGCATATGTCAATATGTTTATTTTTGTGTAGATGGGCACCGTAAACAGAGCGTTTTTGTAGAGTAAACTTCATATCCCAAGCGGTGCCGATTGCAACAGTAGCCGTAAAATGAAGTGCGTGGGAATGTACATACAGAATATGTTGAAAAAGCTACGCCTACTTTATTGATTTGCTGCGAAAGTCCTAGAAAAACTGTAACGTTTCTTTCAAAAAGCAGTAAATTTGGATGGAAATGGTCGTAATGTCGCAGTGAGATATGAATGAGAGATGACTAGGGGACTGACTCGGTTATCGAAAGGGTTTTGATTGAACAGACGAGAGTTTTAATCCTCTTCGTTATCTATTTACTCGGAAACTGCTCGGTTTCTTTTCCTCATGCCGAATTCTGGCCAACAGCAAGATCAGCCCACAACCGGTGCCGAAGGCTGCACCGTCCATTTTGGGTTTCAAGTGATTTCAAGATGATCTTTTTTCTTGCTTTCGCGGTTGCACCGAGGTTGCATTTCTCACCGCCGAACAACAGTCTCCATGCGATAGTTTAAGTTTACTGACAATGTGGTTGCATCGGTATTATAGGCGTGGCTTCCAATGTGTGTTGTGTAATTGCACCGTAAAAAAATAATTTACGGCTGTTCTGGCAATAAAAACCGCTCGGGATTTTTCCTTGAGTTTTTTGTAGTGGGCTCGATTATGACGATATCAGTTTTGGAGTGGATTTGAAAGAAATTTCTTCCACGACGGCTTTCGGGATAATTTTGAACTAGCACAAAAATATTTAATTGCTTTTAATCGTGAAAGGACATTATTAGCGAGTTTTTTTTCTAAAATTCCATCACCTTAAATCATTGTAGGGATACACCGAGTGATTTTCTCAGCTTCACCTCACCATGTTGTTCATACGTATCGACCGGGTGGGTGTTGGGGGGTGCGAGGGGGATACACCGAGTGATTTTTGCATCCCATTTCCAATGCATTCTGTGTGTATCGACCGGGCTGGAGACGTCGGCTCATCCAACTATGACCGGGGCCTGAGAAGTTTCCTTTAGTTTGCGTTCCGTAATTAGTTCTGTGAAATGTGATAATTTGTTCAAATGTAGTGCGTTTGTTTGGTACTCCGAGTTTGTTGAATGAGCCATTTGTTTTGAAAATTTAATCATGGTCTATGAAATTTCGAGTAGTTGGTTAGTAACTCTATTGGATTTCTAGAGATCTGAATTATTTGCTTTTGTTGCCTGGTAAAACCTGGTTGATGAAAAAATGAATATGTAAGTAGAGAATTCTTCTGTCGGTACAGCATGATGAGCGACCATCATGAGCAAAATGGTTCACGCTTCAATAAACTGAATGAAAATGGTTGCTCAGGATGAACCAACATTTTGCATCTTCGAAACGCGAAAACCTCTCAATTTCGGCCACGAACAGTGAGGCTCAAGTTGAGCTAAACAGTTTATGTCATTTTCTCTCCACTTTCGCCATCCCCTCGCGATCTGATGGCATTTTGAAGCTCCGCGTCCTGTATAACAAGAAATTTGCCAAATTTGGCATAAACAATGAAGCTGGAGATGAGCCACATTGCAGTGAAGCTCGAATTGAGCTTCATTGCAATGTAGCCCATCTCGAACTTCATTGTTCATGCTAAAATCCAGAAAATTTAGCGTTATATTGGACACGAACCTTCAAAATGCTATCAGATCTCGAGGGGATGGCGAAAATGGAGAAAAAACGGCATTTAGTAGAATACCAGACATTTTAGTGAAACACTGGAGAATTCTAGAAGATTACTGGAGAATTTCGGCAAATTACGTTAGAATTCTAGCAGAATACTATTGAATTTTGTCAAAATTTCTCCCTTTTTTGCCAAATTTCTCTGGTAATCTACAAAATTTTGGTGGTACTCTCCAGACCTGAGCAAATTTTGTTTACTAAAATACCACTAATCTCTGTAGTTTTTCGATTTTATCAGAGATTTACCACTGGTTTACCAGAGAATTACCACTAATCTCTGTTGTTTTTCGATTTTATCAGAGATTTACCACTGGTTTATCAGAGAATTACCACTAATCTCTGTAGTTCACCGCTTTTACTAAATTTTCAGAGATTTACGAGAAGTTTACTGGAGAATTCTTTGGTAAATTTGTGGTAATTTCAAGTTTTTCCAGTGAACAAGTTTTTTTCACCACAAGGTAATGGTAAATCTTCGTAGTTGCGCAATTTCATCCATATTTGAACAACACAATACATACTTCCGATCAGGGATGAGCGGAATAAAAATAAGAAATTTCGGAAATCGGTTTTCGGGTTTCGGAACAAAAAATTTTTTCTCGGGTTTCGGAAATCGGGCGCGAAACGTCTAAAAATGCGCGGAAATGCGGTTTTCGGAACGCGAAACGCGGAAAAATTCAGAGGTCATCTAATGTTTTCTTAGGTCCCAGAAGAACCGATATTTTTGCATTCCGAGGTGTTTTCTGCGGTTTTCGGAATGCGGAACGCGGAATGCCAAAAACGCGCGAAACTGCGGGTTTCGGAACGCGAAACGCGGAACTCCGCTCATCCCCGCTTCCGATGCGTAGGACGTAGTGAAAACAGTTTAGGAATTGGGAAAGAGAGGGCAAGGCGTTGAAGGAAGAGTGCAGTACATAAGAAGGACTGCGCAGGACGTAGCGCGAACTGTGCCGGACTTGAGCGCAGAACTTTAGAAGGGTACGCCAGAACGTTGTAATGTGTGCAGAGTCTCAGTTAGAGCGAGCAGAACGTCATGGGATGTGTGTGGAACCTCAGTAGGAGTGTGCAGGACCCCAGTAAGGGTCGGCAGGACTTTATGGGATGTGTGCAGGACCACACGAAATGTGTGCAGGACCCCAGTAGGAGTGTGCAGGACATCATAGAATCTGTGCAGGACCTTAGTAGGAGTGTGCAGGGCCCCAATAGGAGTGTGCAGGACCCCAGTAGGGGTGTGTACAGGGCTGGGCACGCGTCCCGGTTAACCTTAGGGGAGTGCATATTGGACGTTGCAGAGAGGGCAAAGGGGGGGGGTGCCTAAACCGAACACCAAAAAAAAGAACGAAGTTCCTGTTCTGTCAATTTCAGGAAAAAAATAACTTACGCTATTCTTCTGATTTGCCATATCTTCTTCTCCGCTTTTTGAGCTTAAAGGCATCGTACGCGCTGAAAACCACCCACCGTTTTCTGAGTTTGAATCATTGGTTGGCCCCCCTGAGAACGAGGGTAGAGTTTGTCGGTTCACCGACGCATCATTCAGAAGAGATTGGTGATCGAATGCCTCGAATTCCACCAAAAGAGGCCAGCCTTCTGACAGCCATTTTTGCGTAAAATGAAAAAGAGAGAAGCTTCTCAACATGCAATATCGCGTAAATGGGTGGACGTTGATGTATCATTTGTTGATAAGCTACCTCCTTTTCTCATTTGAGGCCACATGGCTGTCGGAAGGCCGGCCTCTTTTGGTGGAATTCGAGGCATTCGATCTCCCAAATCTTCCCAATGATGCGTCGGTGACCCGAAGAACTCTACCCAAGTGCTCAGGCGGGCCCAACCAATGATTCAAACTCAAAAAACGATGAGTGGTTTTCAGCGCGTACGATGCCTTTAAAGAATTCAAATTATTGATAAAGAGGCAGGTTGTGTTCGCAATAATTCATAGTTGCTGTCGAAGTTTGTTTTGATGAAGAAATACCCCACTCTGTTATCTTGTAGCAAGTAAGGACTGATGTGGTGTCATGTTTCTTTGGTGCAACGTTCATTGGTTACGCGTCTGGCTACCGATTAGAGGCAAAAATAAAAGACAGCGCCCAGGAAAGCCATCGTTCAAGTTTAAAAAAAAAGCTGACTGATGTATAGCCTGTGTCGCTCATTTTGAGCTGGTCGAAGCAAGGCTTATCCGGCTTATCATGTCAAATACTCCTTATATAGTCTACAGCAATGGAAGTAGGACCTGGTGAGGTTGCGGACTCGTCCTAACATACGGTAGTTTGTTAGTGGTAGTACTCATTTTCCGGAACAGCCGTGATAGATCGGTGAGTCTGTTTTCACCGATATGACCACATCTGTGGAAGCAATGAAAGCAGGTGAAAATGTAAGATTGGAAACAAAAACTCACCGACCAATCTCAGCTATTTCGAAAAAATGAATGATAACACAATCAGACAACAGTATATTACGAAGAGTCCGCAACCTCACCAGGTCCTACTTCCATTGCTGTAGACTATGACTGTTATATTTTGCCATGACCGACCGCTCAGCTGCTTACTCCGCCCGCACCCATCCGAGCAGGCTAGGCTTTATTTCGACAGTTTAAAAGTACAGATAGCACAGTCAGTATCACAACTAGTAAATAGTTAGTTCATGAGAATGTGACTTATGAAGAGTGCCAACTGTGAAAATTGAAGACTGCAATTTCCTATGAGAGAAGCGAATGACCGTGCCGTTGTCATTGAGAAAAAAAACCTAGTTTTATCCACCTTGAATGCCGTAATCTATCATAGACTAGGCTGGCCGTGCGATATGGTGTTTGTCCGCAGCTACACAGCGTGCACTGGAGTGGACGCGCACACAATATTAACAAAAAAATGTATATTATTACAGAACGGGGCGGAGAAAATGATTGAAATTGAAGTAAATGGAAGAAGCCAGAAATGGGATACTTTCAATGTATCCATTATAGAAATTTAATGTAAACAAACTAAGTTGGTGCGGAGTGATTTTTTTGGACTTGATAAGGTTCATTCAAATGAACCTAGTTGAATAAAAACACCATTAAACATGAGAACTAAGAGCATTGAGAGAAGGAGGAGAATCGGGCAAACATTTCGATAGCAATAGGTTTAATATTCAATGTGGTTTAAGGACCTTAAAACTCGTCCCGGTTTTGTTCCGGTTTTGTCCCGGTTTTCGGGGTAAAACGGGGACGAGATTTAAGGTCCTTAAATCACATTAAAAATAGATTCTATTGAGACGAAAATGTTTGCCAGATTCTCATCTCTCTCATAACATCCCCTGCTCTCTTGTTTAATGCTACATTTGACCAACTAGGTTCGTTTGAATGAACCTTGTCACGGCTAAAAATTTACACCCTCTCTAACTTTGTTTATTTACATTAAATTTCTAAAATAGGTACATCCAGAATAGAGTACATTCCCCATCTTCCATTTCTTTCAGTTTCAATCCTTTTCTCCTCCCCGTTCTGTAATAAAATAAATTTTTTATTAATATTGCGTGCGCGTTCACTCCCGTGTGCGCTGTGTAGATGCGTACAAACACCGTATCGCACGGCAAGCCAAATCTCTGAAGGATTGCGGCATTCTAGGAGGGTAAAACTCTTTTTTTCTACTCCCTACGCATCACATGAATCCTAACATTGTTCCACAACACGAAATAGTTCTGATTTCCACATCAGAACAACCAAGCACAGATTAACTAATCCTTCAAACGTTCATGAAAACATTCGACAGAAAACACTAATTATCGCAATAGTAGTTGTTCTGTTGTTTGTAATTGTTCAATTGTTTTGTAATGAAAATCGTTTTATCCTTTGTCATAGCTTACTGTCTTACTAACAAATTTTCCTCATGGGATTGTTTTGAAGTTTAGAAATTACACTACCTTTTTTGTTGACATTTTCGGAACTTTCTATATTCAGTGCTTTTTTAAAATTCTTGTTTATCAGAACCAGGAAGTCAAAATCATGGCTGTTGTGCTCAACTTTCCGGAAAATAGCCGGTTTCGCATAGGGGGGTGCCTAAAAATTACCGAGCTAAGGGGGGTGCATATTCAGAATCGGTATGCCGGGACGCGTGCCCAGCCCTGGGTGTGTACCAGGGCTGTGCGTTAATAACGTTAACATGTTAACGCATTAACGGGTTAACGCGGTTTTTTTTTTCAAAAATTAACTAACGGTTAACGAAAAAGTCCCGAAATCACGTTAATTTTTATTTCGTTAATGTTCCATCCATCTATGCTTTTTTGCATGTCAGGATTCCTATTCTTGAAGAGTATTCGTTTACTGTTCTGGCTGATGGTATTAATAATCCATGAAGATGATTTCCGAGTTTGGAGTGTACGGACTGCGGTGTTTGGTATGGAACGTGTTTCATGTTTTTTTGGGACGTCTGGTTATTTATCGATTTTCGTGGTGGTCAGATAATGTTTTCAAAATTGTTGACCAAATGCAAAATTAACGTGTTAACGCATTAACGGATTAACGCGGTTTTTTTTTTCAAAAATTAACGATTAACGGTTAACGAAAAAAATAAATTTCATTAACGCACACACCTGGTGTGTACTACGTCACGGAGTATAAGCAGGGCTTGGGAAGGAGTGTGCAGGACGAGGAAGGGTGAAAGGGTGCAAGACTTCTAAAGGAGTGCGCAGGGCTTCGTGGAATTCGGATGAGTTGTGAGTGACTACAATACAACAGAAAGAATTTGGTCAGAATACGTGTTCGAGTTTCTAGCGTTTTATTTTCAAAATCACCCTACGAGTCCAATTTTTTCGCCTTTGAAGTTTATTGAGAATCATGGCGAGAAGGAATCTCAAATGTTGCAATGTTGCTAGGATTCGAGTAAATCAAAGAAGTCAGAGGTGAAATTTTTAGTGCAGACAACAGTATATAAATACACTATGTGGACCTCAGCGTCATGCGTATGGTATAACAAACTACTTGGAGCCCGAGTATCTGCTTACAACAATATTGAATAACTTGCTAGAGCTAAAAAAATTGATTCTAAAGAGAATTATCGAAAAAAAATGTTGGAAACGCGAAACCGCGTCACATTTTTTGACCAAATTTTATTAGAGTCAAGCTTCCACTACATCTGGCATGCATCACACCGCTAAAATGTATTTCTCGAAACAAAACAAGCATGAACTAGTTCAACTGATAGGACGAAAACAAATGCCAGCTATAGGTTTCTACTAAATGAGAGCTTTGATAAGAAAGCTGGTTATGCTTATTTGACTCTCCAAGTAATTTCTGTTGTGGTTGCGCACAGCTGTAGAAGAGGGTCGCACCTGCTTTCGAAGACTTCAGGTGAGTAGTGTCGATAAGTCGTATGTATTGTCGAATCAGATTCACAAGTCTGCCTAATATGAGGGCATCTATATTTTGCAAACTTCTTTTTGTGTGCGTGTGATTGTTTTCTTAATTTGTCCGCCCAATTCATATTTTTGGCCCATATTGACTTGATAAATGATTTCGGGTGGAACCTATAAAATATTAAGGGTGACAGTTAGGTTGGCCGGTTTTGATTAAGAGTCGTTTGGGAATTCGCCAGCTTTGCTGAGCTAAGTATTTTTCTTAAGGGCAGCATACACGCTCAAAAATGCTATCAAAATCATGGTTTGAGTCGAAGGCTTGGAGTCGCTAGTATTGAAATTTGACAAGGAAACCTCGAAAATTTTTACGGAAATGAAGTGACAATGGGCTGTTTTTTAATTTGGTTGGAAACGAACATGGTGCTCGCGAAACCACACGAGCGCAAATGTCATTGGACTATCCGTGTTACTGTACTCGCATGGCCGGATGCTGAACGTTTACGCCGTTCGAGGCCTCGGAAACGAGCCTAAATGACCGTTTTCTAGCAATTTTGAGCCGCGAGCTGTTGAGCCCCGCCCACTTTGCCAGTGGAACTCCGCCCTCTCATGCAACTTTATTGCTTCAAATCGGTCGCCTTGCCTCGTTTTTGACGCTTCCAACGACGTAGGTGTTTTAGTATTGATCGCCTGAGTTGGTTGACGTCGTTATCTCGACTACTTTTGCGAGCGTGTACCCTCTACACCTGGCGAACTCCCAGGGCGTGGCTGACGTTTGGAAGCCACGCGTATCTGCGTTGCGTCGCGGAGAACAATTCGTGTATGGGGGGTCATTTGGGGGATGGCATTCCGACAAACAGCCTACGTGGCCCGTCGTTGATCAATATCAGTGATAGCCGAATCACCTGTTTCCCCCACAGGAAAGAATTTTTTAGCACATTTTGTCATTTGATTCACTCCTACCATTATGATTCCGATATTTTGAGCTTCATCAATTAATTTCTGCTCACATTTCAGTTGAGTTTATCTGTTCTCACTAATTTTCGAAGAATCTAATCATTTATCATCTTTTTTTTATTTGCTTACCCATTTATTCCCTGATTTACTACACATTCATCATCGAAGCATTTACTGTTATAAAAATTTTATCAATCAGTTATTTTTTGTTTTCCGATACATGTATTTGCTTAATTGTATATATTTTGTTGAGTTCCTCATTTATTTTTTACCTAACTACTAATAGATTCAAATGTTTTTACTTTCTTAATCATTCATCTTTTTAATAATAGAGCAGCAACTCGTAGCTTCTAATCATTATACTTAAAGCAGTTATGTCCCGATGTGTGTGTGTGTGTGTGTGTGTGTGTGTGTGTATGTGTGTGTGTGTGTGTGTGTGTGTGTGTGTGTGTGTGTGTATGTGTGTGCATGTGTCCCGCATATCTTAGGAATTGCCGATCAAAACTTGTATAAAATGGTACCAACATTTAGGTGGGTGCGACATTTATCGATTACCAAAAAATCAGCCCGAGTCACCTCTTACGTGCCTCGGGGCAACCGAGTTTGTCCGTGGAGCGCACTTGTGGCCGTGGGTCATGATAACTTCTGCGAGTCGTCTAGCGATGCAAAAAATGCAGGGCGTCATAAAAGGTGGCGCAGGACCCCAGCGGGGGTGTGCAGGGCGTCATAAAAGGAGTGCAAGACCCCAGTGAGGGTGTGCAAGACGTCATAGAAAGTGTGCAGGACTTTATCGGAGTGTGCAGGACGTCATAGAAAGTGCGCAGGTCCTAAGTAGGAATGTGCAGGATCCCAGCGGAAGTGTGCAGGACGTCATAGAAAACGTGCATTAACCCAGTGGGAGTGTGCAGGGCGTCATAGAAAGTGCGCAGGTCCTAAGTAGGAATGGGCAGGACCCCAGCGGAAGTGTGCAGGACGTCATAGAAAACGTGCATTAACCCAGTGGGAGTGTGCAGGGCGTCATAGAAAGTGTGCAGGACCCCAGTGGGAGTGTGCAAGACGTCATAGAAAGTGTGCAGGACCCCAGTGGGGGTGTACAGGGCGTCATAAAAGGAGTGCAAGACCCCAGTGAGGGTGTGCAAGACGTCATAGAAAGTGTGCAGGACTTTATCGGAGTGTGCAGGACGTCATAGAAAGTGCGCAGGTCCTAAGTAGGAATGTGCAGGATCCCAGCGGAAGTGTGCAGGACGTCATAGAAAGTGTGCAGGACCCCAGTGGGAGTGTGCAGTGCGTCATAGAAAGTGTGCAGGACCCCAGTGGGAGTGTGCAGGGCGTGATATAAAGTGTGCAGGTCCCCAGTGGGAGTGTGCAAGACGTCATAGAAAGTGTGCAGGACCCCAGTGGGGGTGTGCAAGACGTCACAGAAAGTGTGCAGGACCTTGATCGGAGTGTGCAGGACGTCATAGAAAATGCGCACGTCCTAAGTAGGAATGTGCAGGACCCCAGTGGGAGTGTGCAGGGCGTCATATGAAGTGCGCAGGACCCCAGTGGGAGTGTGCAAGACGTCATAGAGAGTGTGCAGGACCCCAGCGGGGGTGTGCAGGGCGTCATAAAAGGTGTGCAGGACCCCAGTGAGGGTGTGCAAGACGTCATAGAAAGTGTGCAGGACCCCAGTGGGAGTGTGCAGGGCGTGATATAAACTGTGCAGGACCCCAGTGGGAGTGTGCAAGACGTCATAGAAAGTGTGCAGGACCCCACTGGGAGTGTGCAGTGCGTCATAGAAAGTGTGCAGGACCCCTGCGGAAGTGTGCAGGACGTCATAGAAAATGTGCAGGACCCCAGTGGTAGTGTGCAAGACGTCATATAAAGTGTGCAGGACCCTAATCGGAGTGTGCAGGACGTCATAGAAAGTGTGCAGGTCCTAAGTAGGAATGTGCAGGATCCCAGCGGAAGTGTGCAGGACGTCATTGAATGTGTGCAGGACCCCAACGGGAGTGTTCAGCACGTCACAGAAAGTGTGCAGGACCCAAATGGTAGGGTGCAGTTCGTCATAGAAAGTGTGAAGAACCCTAACGGGAGTGTGCAGGACGTCATAGAGAGTGCGCAGGTCCCCAGTTGAAGTGTGCAGGGCGTCATAGAAAATGCACAGGTCCCGAGTGGGAGTGTGCAGGTTATCAAAAGTTAGCAGGACCGCAGTGGGAGTGTGCAGGACGTCACCAAGAGTGTAGAATTTGAAAAAAGGTTTTTCAATTATTTAATGCTAAATCTTAACCTTTTGTGGAGAAGAAATAGATAGGAAAACATGAATCTTGAGAAGCGTGCGACGCATTTTGAGATCGACGCAGAACTCCTGAGACATTTTCTTGCCAGTTTTAGGAAACAAGCAGCAGCTCCACTTCCGCACCTTCTCTGTTCGTCACTCACTGCAACAGCTCAGTCATTTCGAATCCCTAACTTCCAAAAACCAGTTTTATATATGTTGCAAGTCTGAGCTTATCAAAATCTGCACCACAAAAGCATGAACAACCACCTATTAATTTCATTCATTGAGAACAAGGGCATGATGTTGGTCAACTAGGGAAACATCATATAATATGAGAATGCGTTTTTCCTTATCATGATAGAGACGGTAAAGCGAGAATAATCGCTTGTGAACTTTACGAATTGGAAGAAAGGACAGTGGGTAGCGACGTAAGGGAAGGAAGTACAGAAGGGGTTGTGAATTTTGGGCCGGTAGCAACCGACGATTTACCGCTGGCTTCTTATGTTTTGCTTTATGATCCCACATTTTGATACCCCCACGGCCTGCTGTAAATGTACGGCACCCTGCTCTGCTCAGGAGAGTCCATACGTACAGCAACTTTCGGGTAGACGGTAGTCAGTCACCACCGTTCTAACAAACTAATCCGTGTCAGGTAGTTGGCTCACGCAAGAGTTTCTGTGAGCGAAAACTTCGCTAGGTCTCGCTAGTAACTCATAAGGTTAGGTTGGAAAATTGTAATTTGAGCCACTTTTCCTAATTGTAATAATATAGTTTATTCTATTGAGTATACTACTGCTTAAAAAGCGTTCAAATTTTTCATTAATGGAGCAAATAAATTGAATAATGAATAAACACAAAAATACATACAAATAACCAAATAATTGTATCGGAAAGCAAAACAAATTATTGATGAAAGGCTGAAAACGAATGAGTGGACAATAAATGAGTAGATCAGCTAGCTAATGGATTAAAGTGTAAAAAGTAATTATTTTGAAAATTCCTGATTGAGTTTTGATTAATTTCAACTTTTCGTCATGTCAGATTAATTCGCTGGTGTCGAACGAGACGACAGACTTCCAAGATAGCGTTCCCGGTAGTGGAGTTCGAAATGATTGACATCGAAACTATTATTCCATTGTTTTGTATTATTATTATTATTTATTGACGTGGAAACATTGTCACACGTTTAAATGGAGGTATAAGGAAAACAAGCAAACAAGAAAACAACACTGATCATGAAAAAATTGAACAATCGCGTTGTTTCTGTCAAGATCATGAGTGGAGAATCAAAGTCTTAAATCCATGAGAAGACATAAACAATACCTCATCGTTTTGGCTCAATAAAAGGTTGAATTTCCGTAGATTCCTGAAGGTGAAAAAAGTTAGACCTGGCCTGAGACTTTGCCACTGGAAGATATAGTCTTAACTGTCCTCTTCTATTCTTGTCAAAGGGACGCCGAAGAATTCGGGGGGATTTATAGAGAGTTTTCTAGTGAGGATTTTGAACATCATTAGAAGGTCAGCTCTTTCTCTTCTGATAAAAGGAGGGTAATCCCAGTTGATTCGATCTGACAGAACCGTTAGGTAGTTGAGAATAGCTAATATTGTGACACCTCATCATCAATTTTCGTGTAAAGTTGTTTTGTATGCTCTCTAAAAGGTCTATGTCTTTCTTTTTGAAGGATTGAAAACGGAAATACCACATTCAACAATTGGTCTAACATATGTTTTATATGCTTTTATAACACCTGGGAATCCTTAGATTTCAAAATTTTGAAAATATTATATGTACGGTAGTTTGCTCTATTAACTAAAGATATGTAGTGCGAATCAAAGTTCAGTTTACCAGTTATAAGAAAGTCTAAGTCACGGACCTTTGAAAAGATGTTTAGTGTGGCTCCCTTCAGCGCGCATGTTAGGTGTGGCATTTGAGTTTGGGTTCCAATAACAAGACAACTCGACTTCTCAGCAGCGACAGGAAGTTCCCATTTTTCTGACCTAAAGCCGATTTGATCGACGACTCTTTGTACAGCTAAGGAGTCTTCGGGGTTTTCGATTTCCTTAAAGATCTGAATGTCATCTGCATACATCTGGTAGCTAACGACGAATCGTGAAACTTGTTCAGGTTATTCGAAGGTGTACAAAATAAGCAGTATTGGGGATAGTGCTCCTCCCTGGGGCACACCACTGTATGTTGAGAGAACATCTGAGTAGTAGATTTTAATCCTTACTTGATATGTTCTTCCTGAAAGGAAGTTACAAATCCATTCTATGATCTTTGGATGTATTCAACAAGTTTTAGCTTCAAAAGAAGCTTGCCAATCGGAACCTTATCAAATGCCTTCGAAAAATCGAAATATACCACATCAGTTCGTTTTGCTTTCCAGGATTTAGTCCAGCTGTTAAGCGACGTTAGCATGGCAGTTTCAACTGACCTACCTTTAAGAAATCCAGACTGACAGGGTGATATTATATCATTTTCCTCAATGTGGTTCAGAATGTGTTTTTTGACGATTTTTTCAAAAGTTCTTGCAAAAACAGAAGTGATGGAAATCGGTCGATAGTTATTGGGGTCACTGAATGGCGGTTTTTTCGGAATCGCTGTTACGAATGCATGTTTCCATCGTAAAGGTACGTCAGCTTTCATGTAACTCATATTGAAAATATGCTCAAGGGGATATGCAATGCACTCTATCACATTCTTGATGAATTCGATGTTTATTAAGTCTGGGGATGTAGAGAAAGATTTCGGCCATTTAGACAAAATCTCGAAAATTTCCTCTTTATGAAACGAGAGTGATTCTCGGATTCCGGGAAGGGAGACATGGGGACTTCATCGGAAATTATAGAGCTTGTTTGCTGAGAGTTGTTGAAGACTTTTTGAAACACTTTGGCTAGCAGATCTGCTTTATCCTTCGGGTTACAAATTGGATTTCCGTCGAAGTCCCATAAATTTGGTATGATATCATTATTACCACTGCGAAATTTGATATACTTATAGAAAGAAGTTTTGTCATTTGCCTCTAGAATCTTTTTCTCACAATGCAAATTAAACTTTGACATGGCCTTTCAACCTTACTATTCTGAAGCTCATAGTGTCTCCAATCATCAGCTTCCCCAGTTCTGCAAGCTACATTCCATAAGTTGGAACGGCGGTCGTTCATTCTTCTCAAATAGGCGGGTAGATGAGGTTCATTTGACCTAACCTTTTCAAGGGGACGAATAATTCGATAGTATGGTGGAGAATAGCAATGAATGTTTCATACATGCTATCTACACTGTCTGCATTATTCAAAGTTCCAATCCAATCAATATTGATCAAATATTGTTTTATACTGTCAAAATTTGGGGCTCGAAAGTCTCTTTTCCATTGAAATTCTTTGGGCCTTGAAGTGGAATTTATGCCGAAAGTAATAACAGCATGATCACTGTTACCTATAGGGGCTCCAACGACCACGTTTTGCACAAGACTAGACACATTACAGAGCACGAGGTTAAGTAGCGAACTTCCTCTGGTCGGTCGAGGTGTCAGTTGGTTGAATTCATGTGATTCAAACATGTTTAAAAACGTCTGTGAAATATTATTTAAACTTTTGAACATAATATCTGGGAGATTGAAATCTCCGAGGACTATGCAAGGCAAGCTACAAGAAGAAAAATCACTTAGCGCTTTTACAAGCTGAAGAGAGCTACTGGTATTGCTGTTTGGGACTCGATAAACAGCTATACAACGAAAAGTGTTGAAATTGTGAGTTACATCACAGACTAATATTTCGTAAGAATCTGGAACGGATTCTTTGAAGATTAGCCCATAGGAAAATGATGTTTTGATCAGCATTACTATTCAACTACCTTTTTAGAGGTTCTGTAACATCTAATGCCTGAGTACTGACTGCAAGCGATTCCCAGGAGCGGATTCAAGTCATTTTTAGAATTCAACCAAGTCTCAGTTAAGAAAACTATATCAAAATTGTTCTGGCAAAGACTCAGGGACAAAGCATCACTATTTTTCACCATCGATCTAATATTAGCGAGGGCACAAGATATCGTTCCACATGGATTCCTTTGATAGCTTACTGGTTTCCCGAAGGACGACAGAAGCTAGAAGGATTCCGGTATGTGATCGCGCGTTGAGGGAGACAGGCGATTGGGATAAGCTCGTGTTGTGAGTTGATTGAGTATTATCTTCAATCGTCTGCCCACGGTTTGCAAGTCGATCACGACGCATGCGCTGCCTCTCCTCCCAAGTATATGAGCGCCGTAAATAGACGCCCCTTTGGATAGGAAAGACGCGCAATTGAGGCGCTCGGCTCACAGCCTCCCTCTGGAACCGACTGCACGGTAGCACAACCTTTATTAGCCGTGGCCGATTAGGACGCATTTCGCCCATACGGTAGACGTTACTAGCCCTACACTCAACTCCTAGGAAATCCAGTACTTGGGTCACACAAATGCTATCATAGTTTACACGTTCAGATGCGTTAGGAGACTGCGATTCCGGAATATTTGACAAAATAATGGAACGCTTAAGCTCTGAATCGGCTGTTATCGATTTTCTAATATCATCAGAATAGTTTAGAACCGGAGAAGTTGAATTAGCAACATTCTCATAACTCAAAATCTTTTGCTTTAACGACTCATTTTCAAGTCTCAACGTACGGACTTCTTCGGTCAGCTCTTGATTTCTTTCATTTAATTTCTTGACTTCTTCGCGAGTTTCCGTCAACAACTCGATGATTAACTTCATGTGTTGGGGCAGCTTCCCATTTACGACCATTTCCTGCAGTCGTTCAGTCGGACTGCCATTGGGCAACGCTGCTGCTCGTGTTCTTCTTTGTTGCTGGAATAGGCGTCGGACGAGCGGCAGAAGACATGATTAACACTGCGATCACGAGGAGAGAAGGAATACCTTTGGAGGTGGCAAGTTCTTCTTAATAATGTATTTCGCCCCCTGCCACCGTAGGACTCGCAAAGTGCTGCTACTTTGTGAAGAATCGAACCGCGAGGCTGATGAGCGACCGCACGAGAAGAGCTCAGAAATGAGAATGGCGACGAGAAGAACTTCGAATTACTCGACGTTTCGAGTAATTCAAATTCGATTTTTTTTCAGTCGAATGATTTTTGGAATCATTCGGTTCGGTAAAAGTATAGTGGCGACAAAATTTGTATATTTTTGGCAATCATGGAAGTTTGGTTGCTGATTTACAACAAAATTTGGAGGTGGTTCCGATAAGTGGAGGTCGATGAAGAATTTCGTACCCATGTCAAAATTTCACCATGGGTTTCATCCTCTTGAGAGAAATCATGGGTCATTTTGAAGGCAGTGTTCGCGAAGAATATCACACCCGAGTTTGACCCAAAAGTGGTGTTGTTTGGTCGTACAGCAACTATACTTTTACATTTTCAGATTTTTTCGAATAATTGAATATTTCGGAATTTCGATGTTTTCGAATACTCGACTTTCCGAAAAATTCGGGTTTTTGAACTTTTCGAGTACTCGATTTTTCAATTAATTCGGGATTTTGATCTCTTCGAATAGTCGACTTTCCGAATTATTCGGAGTTTGGCACTTTTCGAATATTCGATTTTTCGAATTATTCGGAAATCGTGCTTTTTCGAATACTCGACGTTTCGAGTAATTCGAAGTCGATTTTTTTTCAGTCGAATGATTTTTGGAATCATTCGGTTCGGTAAAAGTATAGTGGCGACTAATAGTGAAGAAACAGTGAAGGAAAACGTTCAGGATAAACTCAAATAACGGATTCTAACGTTCAGGAAGTGGATGAGCTTACTCGCCCTGCTAGTTTCCGCAAACGCTAAGCAAGCAAGCGACAATCGCGAAACTTGCGCGAATCGATCAGGCTGGACGCTGCAGAGTTGCTTGGCAATTTGCCATCGAAAACATGCGCGGCGCTACAAGCTCGTTTAGATGGGGGAGGGGGGCGGACTGGGATAAGCAGGCGTACTGTGATAACTTTCAAAGCCGCTTTCATAGTTTTCTGGCCCGTTTTTGCTGATTTCCTCGACCCTAACCCCTCCAGTTCCTGCCAACTTAAAGTTTCACACTGAAACCTCGGGGACGAGATTTATCGTAACACTACCTTTAAGATAACGCCAAAATTAGTAAGAGGCCCGTAGCAAACCCGCCACTCAGTCAAGGTCAACTGAGTGAGAGATAAGACGAGCCCGTCAGACACGACTCAGACGAGTCCGAAATTATAGCGATTCGGCAGATCGTTGGTCGACCGCAACACTTTAGCGAACGACATGGGATGCTGTTTGGTTCACGGTTCACTAGAGGGCAGTTCTATGATACTGCATAAAGGTAAAATGTGTGAACTTCGTTCCAGTACATTATATACCAATCACGGCATGGAGAGTAGGGTAAATTTTTAAATCATTATTGATTCTCATGACAAATGCATTGCTGCCGATGTCTTTCTTTGATGCGTTCCAATATTGGCTCCTCTGCAAACGGAAATGCTTAGGAGAGATTTGATTTCTTGGTATTAATTCTTCATGAATTTTTCAATTGTTGAATGTTTTCTGAGCTGCTACCTCTGAACCTCTCGATCAGTTCTCCATGTGGTTTTATATAAACTCCTTCCAGAGTTATTTAATTGACCATATTTTTGGATAATAACATTTTGAAAGATGTCGCTTCACTGCCTCTCAACTCTGAATGTTGTTTTAGAAGTTACATTTAATTTTCAGGTAGAAAAACTTTCTTATTCGTGGGTGGAAAAAAAGTTTTATTTCCTAAATCGGTCTAACGAATGCTCTAAAATCCGATGAGAAAGAAAGGAGTAGAGTGCAGTTTTGAAAATTACTGATAAAATTGCAGTATTAATCAAGCTATCAGCTCGTAAGGCAACGACCACTAATTTTTTTACAAAGGCGAGCTATTGAAAATATTTCGAGTTGTTAAAAAAATTGATAAAATGATTTTATTGCAAGTACTTGCATGCAATGTCTTCATCCTGTGGCTGGGTATATATTATAGTTGTACACGAACGAAATTTTCCAAGAATTTTCGAATTTTTTTTCGTTTGTTTGAGAACTCGTCGAACGAAATTTCTTCAAATTTCGCTCGTTCGAAACTTTTTCGAACGAAAATGTTTCAACTTTCGTTCGTTCGAAATCCGATTTTTCAAAATTTTTTTGAAATGCGTTCGATCGGAATCCTTCCGAACAAATTTCGAGAAAAGTTCGAGATTTTCGAAAAAAATCGAAATTTCGATTAGTTTCGATTTTCGTTCGTTCAACCTCCGAAATTTCGAAAGTTCTTCGAAGTTCGTTCGTTCGAAATTTTTTCAATTTTCGTTCGTTCGAAATTTTTTCGATTTTCGTTCGTTCAAATCTTTTTCGAACGAAATTTTTTCATTTTGGTTCTTTCGAAAAACTTTTGTACGAAAAAACATTCAATTTTCGTTCGTTCGACATTTTTTTCGAAATTGTACAACTTTGGTATATATGTATTTTCGGCTCTCATTCAGATCGTTTGCTGGGAGGGGAAATCCCGCCCACTTTCTCGCTGCTTAAATACCATAGGCGCAGCAAAGGCTGACATGATAGGCCTACGGCGAGAATGTGGGCAGAGAATCCACTCTCAGCAAGAGATCTAAATCAGTACCGTATTTTCCTCGTGGCGCTATCGGATATAGGTTAACACGACTCGCGCTCGCTTGATGTGCCCATCTCTACACAGCTGTGGGCTAAATTCCGGCCCGCGATTGCGTCCCGACACGCTTTGCGGCCGCGCGCTTTCGAGTCGGAAGAGTTTCCAGCGCCGCAGCCGCCAATCTGTTGACTCTAGGTAGGTTTTAGAAATTGAAAACTAAACAAAATTGGCGAAAACTGTATAAAAATGCCATATTGAGCCGGCTTTGGCGCTGGAAACTCGACGGAATCGAACGCGTGCGGCCGCAAAGCGTGTCGTGACGCAATTGCGGACCGAAATTTGGCCCAGAGAAGCACAGTACGCGTCAACCACGGGTCCGACCCCCTGAAATACAATAACGTGTCACGCCCCGTTCCTGATTTTAGAACTCAATGGCGGCCTGGGACAACTCGTCCATCAAATTTCATCATCAAATTATAGGCAAACTCAGAAGCCATAAATCTGTTTCTATCGGCTATGAACGATTTTAAAGAATCATTGTGATTGGCGTGAAATTTTCTTCAAGAAAGCATAAAATCGTTATTCAAAATTCGTTCCTTGGATAATTTCGCTACATTTTCTTGCGTGTTCTGTGCCTTCAAGGTGATCGTCTCAAACATAGCGCGAAATTCCCATGGCTCCTACACGAGCTGGTGCGCAGCGGCGGTTAGAAACAGTTAGAGAGCGCATGACAGACGGAGGGAGCAGAATCGCCCGCGTCGCTGGCGCGATGAGTCGTTAGATTAACGACGTTTTACAGAGTATAGTTAGTCTCGTTTGCCCCAGCAGCTGGCGGCAGTGGGAGCAGGAGAAGGGGGACCCCCGTCGCCTACGCCTAATCATGGTATACACTGCCTTCGACAAAATATATTAATCTTACCAAATTTTATTTTCCGCGTCATTGTTGAAGTTTATTCGGACATTGCCTGCACTGTCACCCATAGGCTGCCACTGATGCCCTAATTATACGCTCTAGAGATTATGGCCATGCTGATTGAATGCGATGGAACAGAAAGTAGGAGAAATGTGAATTATCGAAGGCTGTACCCAGTGGTCCAGTTTGAAGAAAACGACACGATCTTCTACTCCAAATATCGTTTCCTTCCCGATCAAGTGAACCATATAGTGAACATGCTCGCGCCTCTTCTCTCCGAAAACGGCATCCAGCCAAGGGTAATCTCTGAGAAAAATCAGGTGGGCAAGGTACAAATAGATTTCTGTGTTAGCGACATCACAATCAAGAATTTTTCAAGGTGCTCATAACACTTCGTTACTTGGCCACCAACAGCCACCAGACAGTGGTGGCTGACACTTTTGGAATCAGCCAGAAGTGCGTGAGTGACGTCGTGTCGCGAGTTCTGGATGCCATTACTCACCCTGACATTGAGCGGTACTTTATGCGATTTTGGATTGACGACCGCGCGTGGTGTCGACAGAGATCTGCAGAATTTGCAAGAAGGAGCAGATTTACTAGTGAGTAAAAATGAGAGCTGTGTTCAAGTCCAGAAACCGATTCTACCTGTGTATGCTGATTTTTTAGACGTCATCGGATGTATAGATGGTTGCCTGATAAGAATTCAACGACCACAGCAGCATGGCGACCAGTATTACTGCCGGAAGGGCTACACTGCGATAAATATGATGGCAGTAGTAGACGCGAGGGGTCGATTTCTGTACATAAACGCGAATCACCCCGGAAGCCGCTACGACTCTGCTGTTTGGCATCGTTCAGAAACATGCCGTATGTTCACCGATGGTCGCGTACCAGAGGGTTATTGCTTATTGGGCGACGCTGGATACGCGAACTCAACAGCCATCTTGACGCCTTACCGACAGACGCGGGCCATCGCTGGTCTTAGGAAAAACCATTTTAACAAAGAGCACACGACGTGCAGGAGGGTCGTCGAGCAAGCGTTTGGATCACTTAAACGCCGGTTCCCGATTTTACATACCATCGCGCGCATTGAACCGCCGAAGGTACAAAAAGTGATCAAAGCATGCGCGCTGCTGTACAATATAGGTATGCATATGGGTGCACAGACAGGTCAGCCTCTAGGTTTAATGAAAGGACGGATGCCCCATCCACCAGGAAACGCGGCCCCTTAGGGAGTATGTTACTAACCACTTGTAAGGCTTACACTGTGTTTGTGGGTACATAACTTTCCTCTGGTTCTTTACTAACAATCGGACATTGCTGTCTTTCCCTAACACAATGTTGTTTACCTTATTAGCATATAATATTTATTAATAAACATTATTCTACTCGCCGTTCATGAATCACAGCATCAAATTGAACTCATATTTAGGCCCTTCCCGAACTTTATCACGCACGTGTTTCGCAACTAACCACGATTTTTTGAACTGCAAATTTACGAGATACGGAAATGAAAGCTTTTTAGCTCAGAGAAGAATAACAACATCGTAGAGACTATTCTTAGTAATCAGCCTAGAGTACTATTTGAGTCATTCGACCGCAAAATGTTTGTTTGCCCGTTCTTTAACCCTATGAGTTTCACAAAAAATAGAATATAACAAAAACAGCAATTACCCTAGAAAATTAACAACAACAACAGCAATAACAAATCAACAACAACGGAACGGAATAAATCAACGCGATAAGATGGAAATCAACTAAGAGATGCAGATGGCTCCAAGTTGCCATCTCCATTCAAGCCTCCAGATTCTCTCAGCTGCCTAATTTCGGCTCTGCTTCCTGCACATACTGGACGACGTTGTTCAGAGCGTCTGTGATTTTGTCAAAGAATTCCATCTGTTTCTAAAAGTCCCAAATATTGCACATGAAACGGAGTCGAAAGGTCCAAAAACCTTCACCTACATCAAGCACCCTATGTTGCTTCGATAGAAGCGTTACGCGAGTTAGTTTTGGTGATCCTTGCCTCATGGTACGGAAATGTTCCTGGAAAACAAACTGAAATTGTTCTCGTTTCATATGGCAGAAACTAGATCAGTCAAAAACACCAAAACGTCATCTGAAGCTCCACCAACTACCCACGACGTCCTAATGACGTCACCTGAAGCCCTACCCACTTTGCACGACATCCTGGTCACATCACCCGAAGCCCCACCAACTACCCACGACGTCCTGATGACGTCATCTGAAGCCCCACCAACTACCCACGACGTCCTAATGACGTCATCTCAAGCCCTACCCACTTTGCACGACATCTTGGTCACGTCATCTGAAGCCACACCAACTACCCACGACGTCCTGATGACGTCATCTGGAGCCACACCCACTTTCCATTACATCCTGGTCACGTCATCTGAAGCCTCACCCACGACGCCCTGATGACGTCATCTGAAGCCCCACCAACTACCCACGACGTCCTCACCACCCTTAATTTGGCAATATTCTAGAAGGGTTGCCTGAGCCTCCCGTTCTCTGATCACGCCCATTTCACCGTGCCGCACTAAATTTGAGCACCTACCCGGGGTTCAGCTGCCCTGGCAGAATCGAAAGGGTCTTTGCGGCACGGAAAAATGGGCGTGGCCAAGTACGATACAACAGTGGCCCTCCCATACCACATAGCACCGATATTTTTAGGCTTACTGTAGATTGCTGTGAATATAATGCGTTTTAGCTTACGTGAATCACCCCGACAAGGTGATATATGTCTTGGAAGGGAATCGCATTCGGTCACGCCAATTTTTCCGTGCCTCTCCTGATGTTGGCAGGGGGGGACCCCGCGTAGGTGCGCAAAATTAGCGCGGCGCGGTTAAACCCCCAGGCCATATAGCACCTTCATTTTACTAAAATAGGTAAATGCACGTCAAATTTATGTTGTGTTCCAAGTAACCCCCACTCAAAAGCAGGATCGAGCAGGACGCTGTGACCGACCTCGGCGGAACTACGACCCCCCTTGTTTACCACAAATTCCGAAAAATTATCGTTATTTTCGAGCGCTTCTTCTCAGCGAGTAATTCTGTCCGGGTTTTCAACGATCCCATTTCCAAATCTACAATTTATTTTTTGGGCGAAAAAAATTTACGACCCCCAACTCTGCAGTGTCCGGTCACAACACCCCTCTAGGGTTTAGCAGGTCGTTGCGCCAATTTTTGGCGGAGCTACAATCTCCCCCTGTTGACCGAAGCTGAAATTTTCTACATTTTTTACGTCCCCCAAGATGAAAACTGGAAAAAAAGGTAGAAACCTGATTCGAGCCCTGACGACACAACGACACAGAATCATGTTCGGACACTGCTCACCTCATGATCCGTTAAAAAGCCAGAGTCGAACGGGGTTACTTTTTCTCCTAAAATTTTACGACCCCCCCTAAATTTCCATTTTTCGTCAAAAAATTTCTTTCTTTACGACTCCCATTGCGCCGAGTCGCAACTGTGCTCAACCCTGCTCAGAAGTTTTGAGCCGAATCTGAGACATTCACCAAATTCTTATAAACCCGCCGTAGCCTACCGTAATCCAATGAAAATCGATAAATTGACCTTAGGCCCCGGTCATAGGTGGGGCGATTTGCATCTGCATCTCCCCCGCACCCCCGCACCCCCCAACACCCCCCCGCACCCCCCAACACCCCCCCGCACCCCCCCGCACCCCCCAACACCACCCCGGTCGATACGTATGTTTAAAATGATGGAGTGAGGTTGAGAAAATCACTCGATGCATCCAACTAGATATGACGATGATTACGTGGCCAACAGGATTGCACCTGTTCAGAGAAATAGTGAAGGCGAGTATGGTGAAGTCACGGAGGTAGCAGTAAGGTTAGCTTTCTAGTGATACGCAATGTTTTATCTTCGACCCCCGCCCACCCGGTGATTTTCTCATCCACGTATTGCATGGATATCGACCGCGTCGGATACATCGAGAGATTTTCACAACCTCACTCCATCATTTTAAACATACGTATCGACCGGGGTGCGGGGGGTGTTGGGGGTGCGGGGGTGCGGGGGGAGCGGGGGATACACCGAGTGATTTTCTCGCTTCACCTCACCATGTTGTTCATACGTATCGACCGGGGTGCGGGGTGTGGGGGGGGGTGCAGGGGATACACCGAGTGATTTTCTCGCGCTTCACCTCACCATGTTGTTCATACGTATCGACCGGGGTGCGGGGTGTTGGGGGTGCGGGGGTGCGGGGGATACACCGAGTTATTTTTGCATCCCATTTCCAATGCATTCTGTGTGTATCGACCGGGCTGGAGGCGTCGGCTAATCCAACTATGACCGGGGCCTTAGTTTTCTGATGAGCGCTACCTAATAACATCTACGGAGAAGTTTCGAGGCAATACTGCAATAGTGTTGAATATAATCAAAAGTCGCATTTGCCCCGAAAATTTACCCAGGATCAAGGATTGAAACCAAACCTGTCAACAATTTTCGAAAATCGAATCACGGGTGATACAATTTTGTGTTCTAAAATGAGTTTTAAGCCAAAATCCGGAATTTTTTTTCCCGAGCGTCCCGAAAATTGTCCGTTTCTACCCTTATCTTAACGTCCGACTGAGAAACCCCTAAAATTTCGAGATATTTAACGTTAAGCTAACGATGACTAAGCCGGTCGGCGCTGAGTTGAATCGGGCGCGCCTGCGCAGCTTATATCGGATTGCCCGCCATTGTTATTCAAGTGATTTTCTACTGCCCCTACCCATATGAACTTGAGGAGGAATAAGTCGAAATATGTTACGAATGTGGGCAGCAGGCTAGGAGAATTACCTCAGTGGCGGGGCAATCTGATACAAGCCACCGCCTGCTTCAACTCAGCGCCGCCCTGCTTGGTCGCAGCAGGCTTGACGATAAGTTCCCCGACACTGGCGGCGGTCTCCTACAGGAAAAAACTACGATTGAGGTTAAGTACAGGAGCTATTTGGTGCTGTGAATGACCGGTTACGAGCGAAGCGGTCTCTCATATCACCGCTTCGAGGTGCGCCTCCGACACTCCGAACGTTCAACTACAGTAGAATTTTCGTTGAACTAATCACCACACTGGGAATAAGGAGAATTTCTCCATCCCGTCAGTTCAACGGAAATTGCTCGGTAGTTGATATGAATTTCCATCTAAAGTTGAACAGAAGTGCTGATTGGAGGGAATTTCGAATAATTTTTGCATGGATATTCCTACACATTTAACCTAGTTTCTCCTTAAAGTTGATACCTAACCGCACCAGGACCCTAACCAGGTGGGCGCATACTGTGCTCACTAAAATTCAATCAATAGTACGAATGCTCCACCTCTTGCCTGATCCTAGCATAGAGGACCCGAGTTAGTGCAACAGCAGGCAAAGACAGGCACTCGCAACCCACTCAACTAGAAGGCAGAGCCCGAGGAGTGAACACTTGACACTGGGATGAATCAGGCGAACCCAATCTCAGCACGGCTTGTATGTACCGCTGGTTTGATTTTGGCGTTCAGGTCTCGGCATAGTGGCAAATCTGCGAGTGAGCGAGCGAGCAATGATGAAGGGTAGGGAGCGCTACGCAGTTTGACCGCGCACGGGGTGCGGGACGTTTAGGCCGAAAAGCTGGCGCAGACGGTGCAGAGAGAGAATGGAAAACTAGTAACAAGTTTAGAATTATCGATAGTGCTTTTCATTTCTCAGCTCCAGTTGTTATTTCTGACATATCTGAGGCTTTTCACTCCTCAATTTTGTTTAGTGACTTATTCAACAACAAAAACAAGAAATAACTTTCTCTGCGTCTCTACCTCGATTTCGGCCTAAGCGTCCGCCACCCCCGCGCACGCTACCGCACTGCGTAGGCTGCGACGGATGGGGCTCTGAGTGTTTTGCCCGTCGCGGAAATCGCGAGCTCGCGGCGACAAGCGCGAGTCGATTGTGATTTTCAGGCGAGTTTGCGAGCTGCTACCGATTCGTAGCTTCTTCGCTAATCTTTGCGCTCAATTTTCAAAAGTAATCAATCCTCAGGGTGAAGCGGGGTTGAGAAATTTCGCAACGGGGGTGGAGGGGTCACAGAAATTGTGGTCTAAAAATGAAGGATAGGGAGATCGCAGAACCTTCGGACCAGAAATGAAATTTTCGTGAATATGTCCAGAAATCCTCGATGTTTTTGGTCACCAGAGGGAAGGATCGTAGCATTCCTCAAGTTTCAGACGCTTCAGTCCGACTACTGAACGAATTTTCGGCATCTGACAATTGTAGCAATCCAATATTAACTGCCCCGAAATCGCGTGTGTGAGGGATCGCGAAAAATCGCTTGGCCACGCCCATTTTTCCGTGCCGCAATGACTCTCCTGATTTTGGCAGGGGAGGGAAACCCCGGGTGGGTGCTCAAATTTAGTGCGGCACAGTAAAATGGGCGTGGCCAAGTCCATCGCGCCATAATGCGCCCCCCCTTCCCACATAGCACCATTTCGGATTCTGGAAAAAATTGACGGTCGGGTGGGGTCTTTCAGATTTCGAGGGTACCTCAAATTCGTGGGTTTACATACTAAATTAGCCGTGGAGCACGAAAACTGCCTCTTTCTGCTACGGCTGTGGAAACCAGGGTGTGTGGGTGAATCTGCAGCCAATCAACAAAGGTCGTCGAAAATGAGTACTGAACTTGTCAGAATTCGTACTCATGACATATTATCGATCGATAATCAATATTATCGATTTTCGCGCTTTTTGCACAAAATGCGGCGAGCAGTGTTGATTGCTGATGAGATTGGTTTTCCTGGTTGGGGAAATTTGCTCATCAGTCATTTTCGATAAATACCAATAAATAATATTGATTTTTTTGCCTGTTGCACAAAATGCCGCTATGATTTTTGATGGCCCTAATTCACTTGTTTGGGAAGTTCTTCTCATCATGCAAGATCAAATATTAATGATCAATAACATCGGGTTCTCACATGTTGCACAGAATGCGGCAATCAGTGGTATTTTTTATGGTTTTGGGTCATAAGTTTTGAAAATTGTACTCATACAACAATGTCGTCTGGTAGATGTTTCATCATTCCAAAATTGAAATCGTTGAGCAAAATCGAAGTCGGAAAGGGAACCTTCGGGAAAATATGTGAAATTTCTGAAAATTTAGCTTCCTGGCAAAAGTAACGATTTGGTAATGGTGAAAAAAGCTTCAAAAATATCTTGAAATTTCCTAAAAAGTGAATTTCTGAATAATTTCATTTTTTTTAAGAATTTCGAGCGAAGAAGCAAGAAGAAGGGATCTGGCTAGACCGAGTAAACGCCTATAAAAAGGCTTTAATGCGCTCAGCAGCTGAAAGCACTTCATGGAACGTGTGCAGTACATCAGTAGGAGTGTGCGCGACGTCATGGATTGTGTACAGAATCATACATATAGTCTACAGCAATAGAAGTAGGACCTGGTGAGGTTGCGGATTCTTCTTAACGTACTGTAGCCTGATAGTGTTATCACTCATTTTTTCGAAATAACTAAAATTGGTCGGTGAGCTTCGGCTTCCGCTCTCACATTTTCATCTGTTTTCATTGCTTCCACAGTTGTAGTCGTATCGGTGAACACACAGACTCACCGATCTATCAAAGCTGTTCCGGAAAAAAATGAGTGATACCACTAACAAAATACCGTATGTTAGGACGAGTCCGCAACCTCACCAGGTTCTACTAACATTGCTGTAGACTATATAATAATAAACGCCTAAGAGTTGACCGGTGACCGTTGATCGGAGAATGTGCGAGATCCAGTTAGTAGTGCGCCAAACGCCGGGGAGTGTGTACGGGACCTAGCTGGGAGTGCGCCACGCGCCGCGTAAAGTGTGCGCGACCCAACCGGAAGTGCGCCACGCGCCGTGTAGAGTGTGCGGGACCCGACTGGAAGTGCGCCACGCGCCGTGGAAATGTGTGCATCCATCTGGAAGTTCTCCACGCGCCGTGGAAAGTGTGCGCGACCCAACTGGAAGTGTGCCACGCACTGTGGGAAGTGTGCGCGACCCGACTGGAAGTGCGCCACGCACCGTGTAAAGTGTGCGCGACCCGACGGAAAGTGCGCCACGCGCCATGGAAAGTGTGCGCGACCCAACTGGAAACGCGCCACTCGCAGTGGAAAGTGTGCGGGACCCGACTAGAAGTGCGCAACGCGCCGTGGAAAGTGTGCGAGACCCGACTGGAAGTGCACCACGCGCCGTGGAAAGTGTGCGCGACCCGACTGCAAGTGCGCCACGCGCCGTGTAAAGTGTGCGCAACCCGACTGGAAGTGCGCCAAGAAAAATGTACGGGACCCAACTGTGTTTTCGCTGAGCGGAGGGAAGGGTTGTGAGACCGATCTGGGTTTCGAGGAACAATAATTACTAAACTCTCATCTGGCAATGATTCGGTCATTGTATGCGACACAACTCCCGCCTACGAGTACGCCGCGAAGCGGCGTGGGTGTGCACCTTGTGTCAGCATATGTGTCCAGGACGTCATTGAAAGGGTGCGCGATATCGTTTGAGAGCGATACGCAATCGTTACGCTCTAGAACAAGGTAGTGCGAATCACAGCGTCACGTGTACCGCGACGTTGAGAGCGCGCGTAAGGAGGAGCGTTAAGTCTTCCCATTAACTGCGAGCGTATTTTCCGCATTCGCGCGCACTCTTAATCAGCACGCGCATTATGTAAACTGTGTGCACCGGCACCTTCGTCCTAAGAAGCATTGTTGAGTTCGCGTGTCACCCACTTTGTCCGCGCATTGGGATTGTGTGCGCGCACTCCAAACTGGAACTCGCACATTTGAAATGGTGTATCCTCTGTATAGAATAAAACTTTCCATTGCTGCTTCCTCCGTCATCCCTCGCTTTTGCGATGTCTCAAGTTCTGAGAATTTCAGCCGATAAATAGCCGCGATTGAGCCCACCGAGCTCCGCAGCGGCTCCTGGTGGGCTATTTCGTGGCTTTTCACATAACAGACAAGAAATAGTCGGGAAATAGCTAGGCAATTACAGAGTAGTAAAAAGGAAGTAACTAAAAGAAACCAAGACAAAGCCGTTGCCGGCACTCCGAGCCTCCATCAAGGGCCGCCAGCGGGTAAGCGGGGGCTCCAGAGGCTGAGCGAGGTCCACATACCTCAAACTTTGGTGGGTGAACCTATAGAGGTGTTGACATCCGAATCATGACTCTGAAATGCGTCGTATACTTGCTTGAACAGCATTATTTCTCAGCTATTTCCGCGCTAGCATTATTTGGCGGCCATTTCGCAACGAGCATTATTTATGGGGTATTTTGAGACAAGCATTATTTGGCGGCTATTTCGCGGCAAGGGAGCATTTCGAGGCTATTTACCGGCCAAAAGTCTTAGGCGAGGGGGTCTGAGCTTCAACGGGAGCAGTTTTCAGGAAAAAATTAGATTATACTTCTTGTCTTACGTTAAGCTTTCGTCTTTCGTCTACTTTCCTCTTTTGTTCGTGTATATGTGCAGATTTTATGACGTTAACATGTTCTTACAGGTGCACAGGAGTGCGCCTTGTCTGGTGCACTCCTGTGCACTGCACGTGTATCGTCGTCTCCTCATGTCTGGCCGCACCCCGTTATGATGTCTCGATATGCGCTGACTGTCGATACCCTCTACCGTGGACGCCGTCTCTCACTGACCGCCGTTCTATTTCAGGTTCGCGGTGTTGCGAAATCAGAGGAAGTTTCCATCGCCTAGAACTACGTCGCGTGCATTGTGGTGAGTCTTTTAGTGGCCGAATAGACCTTCGCCGCTGAAAGGCGCGGCAGCATGCAATGGAGGAGTATCGATCATGCGGCGCCGCGCGATCGATTCCTCTCCATTGCATGCTGCCGCGCCTTTCAGCGGCAAAAGTCTATTCGGCCCCTTAATAAGTTTTTCTTGTAATGCTCGCTAAAATTTTTCAAAAAGTGTACTCGAAATCGTCGGGAGAGAGCCAGGGTGAAACAGAAGTTTGTGCAATCGGTGCATCCTGGAATCGCAGCTTGGTTCAATCGCAACAAGCGGAGGGGCACTATGTTGCGACGCAGTTGACCACGCCCATTTTATCGCGCCGCACCGCAATTTGAGCACTTAAGCAGGTTTCCCTGCTCCTTCCAAGATCAGGAGAGTCGTTGAGGTAGGAGAAAATGGGCGTGTGTAATGTGCGCCTCAAATAAAAGAAGTCAAATTTGCACAGACTCCCTACGTCTAGGTGAAAATTTAGTCTAAAATCTTCACGACTACCTAACTAAATTAGTTTTTTTTGAGCCGATTTTTTCGCGACCCCACACTCTCCCCGTTGTGTCTGGGCACAACCGCACTGGATCTTAGGCTTTTGTGAGCTACTATAGCTCGGATTCGCCACCGAACTGCGATTTTCTCACAACAATTCCTACTCACCCTCTCGGAACCACTTCTGTTCTACTCTTTCGGGCGTTTCCGTAGTTACCGCCCGTTTTGCTCCGCAATAATGTCTCCTCGCACAAGGCCATGGCGAGAGCCCCTTGGCAGGCGAAATTGTTTTTTAGAGAAAGACTCGAAGTCACCCGAGTGGACCGTCTTTGAAGAACCCTCTGCGCTATCTATAAGCTGGGGCGCCTTTATAGCGGTTGACAACTTGAGTGGCACACTACCACATCGTCGGCTGGGTGGAAGAGCTTTATAGGATGCATGATCATAACCTCCTGACATTTAATTCGTGGTACCCTTCCCATTTCCTGTGATACGTGTCGCGTTGCGGCAAATCCCACTGTCGCCCATTGGGTCGTGATGGCTACCTTCATAGGTAGCACTGCGCTATTTGCCTGGGCAACTTCCCTCGAATCACCAGAGGTCAAGTGGATCGTTATTCGGGATTCTGGCGAACTTTGACCCTCCCTTGAAGGGCCATGAATTTGTTGATCAAAAATCCGACTGTAAACTGCAGTAGCCAGCTATGGTCGGCTGCGGCCGCCCCGCTTCATATCTATGAAGTACATTGGCGACTGAGGCTGAAAAAAGAAATCCAAAGAGGCTGCGTGCAGCCCATCGGAAGTGGCTCATCCAGTTAATTTCTAGGAAAGACGCGACACAAAAAACCGCCCGCGAGGCAGGGTTGCAACTCGGCGCAACAGGGGGTCGTAAAAATTCTCGAAAAGAGTAGTAGTGATCCAATAGTGATTCGTTTATATCCAGAAAAATTATGCTGCGAAGTTTCCTTCTCGGAGCGTCTTTGGACACGGGAACGAGGAAAAAGATCGTTCAAACCGACTATGCTGTACGTGTTTTCCTGAAAATTAGCGACCCGGCAGGCTCTCTTCAAAAGAACAATTTCACCTCTAAGGCATCTTTCATAGTCCTCACCGCAAGCGCGGCACGCGCGATACGAGCGGTGGACTATGAAACTTTTCACTGCGCGAGACGAGCGGAAAGCCACTATGAAATCTCCAGCGGCACCGCCATGGCGGTGCGGGTAAAAGTCGGGCCTCAATTGGGACTTGTACAGAAATTCCTGGCTCGCATTTGCGTATGCGGTGGGGCAGGATAGTCCCAGAATCGCTTATGTTGGAGTGGACTCAAATCGAGAAGCAATTATTGATTGAAACGGTAAAACTGCCACGGCGGTTTGGGCGGCACCGCTATGGCGGTGCTGATGGACTATGAAAGTTCTTACGGCGCGGAAAGAACTTTCATAGTCTACCGCCCCTCCCGTGCGTCAAGCGCGTGCCGCGCTTGCGGTGAGGACTATGAAAGATGCCTAAGGGCATTATGCATGCGAATTCAAGGAAGGATTATCTAACTGTTCTGCATCGCTACGAGAGGTTTATGATTCGGCATAATGATGTTTGCAAGAAACTCGTTAAAAGAAGTGAAGTACTTGGTGTTCTTGATTTGTCATGGGATTTAACCCTGAAGAAACACTAAAAGCTAGATGAAATGATGGTCCATTGATTTGGACTTACGTTTTGTTACCATAAACTCCTAGTTCGATTCCGGCCACTTGCTGTGGCGCTCTGTGCACTCCCAGTTGGGCCCCGTCCAAATTTTTACGGCACTCGTTTTATTCTCGCTTGGGTCCAGATCACTTTTTCCGGCGCACTGTGCACTCCCACTTGGGTCCCGTCAACTTTCCCCGGCGCGCTGTGCACTCCCACTTGGGTCCCGACCACTTTTTCCGGCGCTCTGTGCTTTCCCACAAATTTCGAGGCAAATCTGTTGAAGCTTTCCGGAAATCATCAAAAGTTGAATTTCTCTCCTTAAATTTGGATTCTTTGAAGCAAGCTTTTCGTAAATTGACAGAGGGAACCCAAATTTCAGCTGCTCGAATAAAAATCAGGGAAAGTTTTGAGCCAAGTTTGAAATATTTTTCGAACACTCCTAGAATAGCCCGATCATTAGTAAATGACCCGAATGAGAAAATCCTCCGTAACCCTGCTCGAAGTTTGAGATTTCCGTAGCTGCTACTACTAACATATCCTCTGTTTCCGAGTATGATTTATTTCCGTTCGTCGCGTGCGTCTGCGTGCATACGCTGCGTCTCCTTCTTCCCGCAATTTCTCGCTGTCTCTCTCTAACCTTGCTCCGCACAAGCGCGCGAGAGAACAGAGTAAATCTGGCTCGGAACCAGAGGATAGCTTAGGAAACTTTTTGAGAAACGTTTATAAATCGAATATATTTCGTTGCAAAGAGACGGGTGGTACTGTAATGTTTACCTTAAAGGCAGTGTTTACGATAAATTTCACTTCCGATATCTCCACGGTTTACGAAAGTTCTGGTGCCCTATATAGCAAGGTATGCTTAAAAAGGACACGAAAGACTCGTTTTTGAGCAAAAATAGGCCCTCTCTTGTTTACGCTGATTTTGGAGCGTGAAGGAATTGACCGCTAGAAGGATGAAACCTATCAGTGCAATGAAGCGATCAGCTCACTTATCAGCACATCCGTGACTTGATCATTCCTATAATCTGCGTCTTCATTTGTTCCTTTCGAGGGGCGGATCTGGGGCACGGGGCGTGTCTGGGGCACCAAAACGCTTGTTTGCAGCCGTCATTTTGCAGCTCCTGGCTCGTTTTCTACCGTTCTTTCGACACTGGGGGCCTAGGATCCTTCTCGCCTACCATTTCACTGTGGAAAGTCAACGAGGATGATCATCGTGAACGCTGCCTTTAAATGTGATTTCAGCCCGTTCATGTCTCTTCAGGCTGGCTACCTTGGTAAGGACTGTTATGGTACCGGGTACACGTTTGATGTATTTGGTCATCGTGATGCTGATGCTTACATCTGTGGAGAAGAAACAGTGATTTCTTCTTTTTTTGGTGCTCTGTGTGTGTTTAAAAGCCTCGGCATAGTGGCAAGGCTGCGAGCGAGCATTTGGGGGGGGGCGTGACCAGAAAAGTGCCGGTGGCGGCGTCGCCGACAACCCCGCAGAGTTTTATTCTGTCTAGAGCGCAGATGTTATTCTGAAACTTTCATTTCATCATTTTTCTGGATTTGGTTCTGATACTATTTTTCCACTACTTTTCTGCTGACCTTTCTACTTTGCTACTCCCTGAACGTAATCAGGTGTGACACAAACCATCTTTATCGTGCACATTTGCTCTCTTGAGACCTCATGACAGCAAAAAATGAAATTAGCATGCGCAACTGATGGTGCTTTGCATCATTCACTGCTGAACACTAGTGCTTTTTGTAAAAAAAAATTAACACAGGAAACCACGCAAGGGCAAGCGGGGTTGCGAAACTTCGCAACGGGAGTGGGGGGTGGCAAAAATTTTGGCCCTAAAAGGAAGATCAGGGTGTTGCGAAAACTTCAGCTCAGGAATGAGAGTTTGGTGGAGATGTCACGAAAATTCCCGTTATTTTTGTTCATCAAGGGACGGATTGTAGAATCGCTCAGGTTTTAGACACTTGAGACCGATACAGAACGATTTTAAGGCGTCTGACAGTTTTAGTAATCACATATAAAGTGCTCAGAAATCGCGCTTCGGGGGGGGGGTTGCGAAAAATCGGGATTTTGGAAAAAATTTGGTGATGGGGGAGGGGTCGCTCCGATTTCAAAAAAATACGCAAGGCCCCGCTGGACACTGAAATCACGAATAGCTAAAAAAATTGCAAGCAAGCGAAACAGCTATCAGAACTTTGAATGATGGTGCTGGCATAGTTGAGATCGTTCAAAGGTTGATGAATATCATAGAGGATTGCTTCCTAATGAAAATTGCGCGCAAGGATCAGCAATGAAACAGAAAATTAGTGACAGCCTGCAAAGTCGCCTAAAAACACAATCGACTCGCGCTTTTTGCAGCGGGCGCCGCGGCGCAGTCACGTTTGCCGCGGCCGGCAAAACAGTCTGCAGCTTTCCATCTATCACTCATTCAGGCCTATTAACAGTATTCTCTTCAGATCTTCACGAGCAGTCAGATGTGCTGCCTCACAGCTACGGGCAACAAATCTCCCATGGGGTACACACTATACTTTGACCGAATTGAATGATTCGAAAAATCAATCGATTGAAAAACTCGACTTCGAATTATTCGAAAAGTCGAATATTCGAAAAAGGCAAATTCCCGAATCATTCGAAAAGTCGAATATTCGAAAAGTTCAAAATCCCGAATTATTCGAGAAGTCGAATATTCGGAAAACGTCAAAACTCCGAATTATTCGAAAAGTCGAATATTCGAAAAGTTCAAAATCCCGAATTATTCGAAAAGTCGAATATTCGAAAAGTGTAAAATCTTGAATTATTCGAAAGTCGAATATTCGAAAATTTACGGAAACATTCGAATGAATTCGATAGTCGACTATTTCGAATAAATTGATTTTCCAAAACATTCCATTGACCCACGAGCAGGTTGCGCGCCAAGGATGACACACCTATGATTTGCGCACACTGACGCAAATCATAGGTGTGTTTCGAAATCAAGGTGGAGCGAAACTATCAATGATGACTCACTAATGTGGCACGCGACTCGAAAGCATAGGTTCGTTGGAGTGGAGACAGTATTCCGAGAGGTGAAGGTTGTTTAGAATACCTGAGTGCGGCATTGTGAATGTTCCCTATAGACATGCAACTTCAAAATTTGACATTTCCTTAATCCTCTTTTTCTTGCATTCAATATATTTTTATTTTTATTCATTAATTTTTAAACATTTTTTCGTTAGATGAACTCCTTTAGAAACTCACTATTCTTAATTAATAGATCTGCCTGGTTCATGGGAAAAGTTCCTTTAAGCTGTTTTGGAGTCAAAATTTTCCCGAAAATCTTTCCAAGCAAATTTTGAAAAACTACATATTTTTTCGCTCACAACATTTTTGCCTTACAAGATGGATCTTTGAACGGAGCTGTTCCCCAAATCCTCATGAATTTTGCGTCGAATACCGTTTTCAATTTGAGAGAATTACGTTTCAAATCTCTCAGCCGATTTCAATTTATGGAATAACGTTTTTTTCACCAAAGGCAATCATTTTTTCATCCATAACTTTTTTACCCTAGAAGATAGCGCTTTGAAGAAGACTGTTTTCAGAATCCCCATAAAAATCTGCATTGAATAGCGTTTTCACTTTCAAAAAAAAAAACGTTTTCCGCTCTTCGAGCCGATTTCAGTTTATAAAGAGCATTTTTTCGCCTGAAATTATCGGCTTTTCGTCCATAACTTTTTTGTGCTTTGAGATAGACCTTTGGTGAAGGTTGTTTTCGGAATCCCTATGGAATTCTACGTCGACTGATGTTTCCAGTTTCGAAAAATATTCTCTCGATCCTTCAGCCTGATTCATTTTACGAAACACTGGTTTTTCGCCTATAACTCTTTAACCGTTGAACTTAGGGGTGAAGGTAGTTTTTGAAATCTACGTAAAACTCTGCGTGGAATGGTATATCGGGTTCCATACTTTGCTTGCCCCATAAGCCAGCAAGGTTGATGAAGCCGAGCTCCATAGTCATCTTCATAGGGTGCTCTGGCCTCTATGGTTGAAACGAGAGACGCAGAGTTCCACTGCAGTCACCAACGGGGCTCGGCTCCACTGACCTGGCTGGCTTATGGAGCACAAGCAAAATTAGGAACCCCATATATCAATCAACGCAGAATTTCACGTAGATTTCAAAAACATTAATACCAGGACTCTATCTTGAACGCTTAAAGAGTTATGAGCGAAAATCCGGTGTTTCGTAAAATAAGTTAGGCTGAAGGATTGAGAGAATATTTTTCCAAACTGTAAACATCATTCGACGTAGGACTTTATGGGATTACAAAAACAGCCTTCACAAAAGATCTATCTCTAAGCACTGAAAAGTTACGGACGGAAAACCGGCAATGACACCCATCAAATCTTGAAAATGACTTGCATGAGTGTTGGGTCACTTTCATTCTTTTTCGAGGCGTTTCACCGGTTGTCAGCGGTTTTCCCAATGGTGAAGGTTCCCTCCTTTACCTGTCCAGTGGTGAAGGTTGGTGGAGTACATGTCTCCACCCAACGAAGCTATGCTCGGAAGGAGTCCTCACCATAAGGCGGCGTTCAGAGCTCATTCGCGGCGCCACGCGAAAACTGTGAACGTCGCCCAAGGCCTAGTCCGTACTTGCGTCGCGGCTACGGTGTCGCGGTGTAGGAACCTGTACAACCCGCCGCAGCCAGCGCAGCACTCAATCACGACTAGCATTGACAGTCATCGCGCGCGGCGAATCCCGTACGAGCTGCTATGCGCGGCGGTGTCTCACCTGTGTCGCTGCCAATTTACACCTTTCCACAATGTGCGCGCTGTTTAGCGCCAGCTGGGGCGGCATGCATGAACGCTTATGAGGAGGTCAGGGAGCCGCTCCGCATTCTACGTGCGAAGCGTCAAGCCAGAGATTACCCGAAGAACATGCCGTCCCCATTGTTCAACCTCACGACGCACGATGAACTCCTCGCCCAACTGTTTTTGTTCAAATTTGAATCCTGCTTACCTCCTACCTTTTTTTAATTTGTTCCTGATACATAGTTAATGTATCTTTAGATGATTTTTCAGTTTGGTTCTAGGAGTTTGCAGAAATCCAGCTGTTTTAGATAAGGATTGGTTCGAAAAACAGCTGTTAGGCGGCGGGTTCGCTGTGCGTGGTGAGGTCGCGTCCCGACGTCAAGGGGACGGCAAGTTTTTTTGGGTCACCTCTGGCTCGACGCTTCGCACGTAGAACGCAGAGCGGCTCCCTGCCCCCTCATAAGCGTTCATGCATGCCGCCCTTGAACGGTGTGTCGAGCCGTCGTGCACTGCACTACGACACCGTGACGCAAGCGACAGACATCCGCCCTGGGAGGCAGTAATACCCTCGATGCCCTAGCAGCTAGCAGGGAGGAGCTTGGCCAGCGTTGCGGCTCGTTGCTGATGGCCATCGCCGCATCGATTACTAGGTGCCCGGGCTGGGGCCGGAACACCACACAGCCACCCGTACACCTCTTATCAAAACGAGCCGCAACGCAGGCCAAGCTGCGGCTTTTGAAATGAACATACCCTCGATGCCCGAGAAGCTCGCAGGGCCAACGCAGGCCCTGCAAGCTTCTCGGGCATCGAGGGTATGTTAATTTCAAGTTTTTTTTGAATGTAACGACCATCGGCCATTCAAAGGTTCTTATTTTCCCTAGGGTACTACCATGGGTTTCTTCGTGATTTCGATCATTTCAAATTCTCTTTTTTCATGATTTTTTCATGCAATGCGCTATTCCTTGTCCAAGTGATGTTCGCATTGACATTGATAAAAAGAAACGCTCCATTTGAGAGTAAAAATCAATAAAAATCGCGAAAATAGAAAAAATGACAATAAATTTCACAAAAACTGGCGCCATTCCACTTTTTGAAATTCAGTTGAAACTGTTCGCTCGGGACTGCTGCCAGGATTCAATTGGGTGGTCAACCCAAATATGAGATTTGTTGGGCGATTTTCAAAAGAGTGTGCAAGGTCACACCGGTACGTCTATATCTTCATCGGTAGCTAAATGTGCTGGATTTATGTAGGCGCAACCTTGCCTAGAATGGGTCTTTTTGAGTGCTGATCAAGATGTAATTCACCATCGGCTCAAAATTTTTCGTGGATCGCGAATTTTTTCGGTGTATAAAAAGTCACTAAGCCAGAATGGGTGATCAGTGTCTTGAAAGCCTGCATAGATAGAATTTCAGTCCACTCTACAACTGAACAAAATCATCTCACACACAGCTTAACCAGTTAAAAAGGGGTAGGAGTAGTTAGTAGAGTGTTCCAGTTCTGTTTTGACTGGCAAAATAAATTTGCGAACTAGTATTTTATTAAAAACATATTTAATTCTTTCATACTTCTGATCGTCTTCGCCTTTGCCAATCACTTCATCGCCTCCACTCTTCTCTACTGCCTTATACCCCCTTCCCTCCACCCTTGCGCAGCTCAGACCCCCGGCGTAAATATCCACACCCCGCGCCGTACCCTGGGCGGGACGAAAACAAAGTTCAGCTCCATGTTAAGCACCCACAAATGAACCTATTTTAGATTGCAGAACATTAGGCCCTATCATTGAGAGGAGATGAAGGTGCACTCTACCAAGAATATAATATGTGCATTCGGTAGTGGCCGCAATATTGCGTCAACTCTATTTGCAGGCGATCACGTCGCTGAGGACTCTCTGTTGCGGCGACGCCGTCGCACACGCGACGAGGTATGCACAAAGCCTGAGGACTCTGTCGCGGTAACCCCGTTGCACACGCGACGACCCCGTCGTTTTCGCGGCGACCAATTCGCACCCGCGACGAAGTTTGCACTAGGCCTAAACGCGGCACGCGCGGGAGGAGCGGTGAACTTTGAAACATCTCACCGCGTGGCACGCGCGAGAAACAACTATCCTCTGGTTCCGAGCCAGATTTACTCTGTTTCCTGGCGCGCTTGTGCGGGGCGAGGTAGAGACAGCGAGAAATTGTGGGGAGAAGGAGACGCAGCAAACGCACGTAGACGCACGCGACGAACGGAACCAAATCACACTCGAAAACAGAGGATATGAAATCTCCGGCGCCACCGCGCGGGTCGAAGATGGACCTTAACTGTGACATGCACAGAAATTTCTGGTTTGCACTTGCGTATACGGTACCGTAAGATAGTCTCATAATTCTCAAAGGCAGTGCTCACGATAAATCTCGTTCTCGAGGTTTTAGTGCGGAACACCAAGTTGGCAGATGCTGGAGGGGATATGGTCAAAGAAAGCAGCGAAAACGGGCCACGAATCGATAAAAAACGGCTTCGGAATTTATCCAAGTGCGCCTATCTACCCCTGTCTGTTAGAAACCGTTATTTTAGCTTATTCTGAACGTTTTCCTTGGCTGTTTTTCTTCAATATTAGTTACCTCGCGACCAAAGAAGTTCATTTTTGGGTCGAGCTCGAGTGCGATATTCATCGTGAACTCTGCCTGCAATGTTGGAGTGGACCTAAACTGAGAAGGAAGCATTGATTGAAATGGCGAAAACGTTATGGCTGTTCGGGTGGTACCGCTATGGCAGTGTTGAATGGGCGGCACGCTCGTCTCGCGCGGTGAGGACTTTCTTAGTCCACCGCGCTTCCAGCGCGTCACGCACGTGCCGCGCTTGCGGCGAGGACTGTGAAAGATGCCTAAGGGTCGTTTGTACTCCCGCCGCCGAGCGACGCGGCACAGTGCATTTCTGTAAGGCGTCGTTTATACTTCCGCCGCTGAGCGGTGCGGCGAAGTGCAATTCTGTAGTATCGATCGTGCCGCGCCGCGTGATCGATATTGTAGGATTGCACTTCGCCGCGCCGCCCGGCGGCGGAAGTATGAACGAAGCCTAAGAACGAACGGCGGCGGGTTTCAATAGACTATTTGTGAAACAGGTGCCCGAGTTATTGTTTTGTACTTACTTCCTATCGGAATTAAATAATGAGAAGCAGTTGTTTGCATTATTTGCCGCACAATCTTAATAATTCGTATATTTTTTTGATAAAGCCAACCGTCCCGTGAATAGTTTGTTTGCTTCCCTATTCGAAAGTTAAGTTCAATCCCAAAAGAAAGATAGAATATGCTAGCTGAAGTAATACACCTTTTCTTCTGAAAAGTAGTGGGAATGACAAAATATTTTTTTTGACCTACTCGAAAAGTCGAATGAAAAAAATTCGAAAAATCATTCGACAGTCGATTGAAAAAGTCGACTTTTTATTCGAAAAGTCGAATATTCGAAAAGTTCAAAATCCCGAATTATTCGAAAAGTCGAATATTCGAAAAGCTCCAAATCCCGAATTATTCGAAAAGTCGAATAATCGAAAAGTTCAAAGTCCCGAATTATTCGAAAAGTCGAATATTCGAAAAGTCCAAAATCCCGAATCATTCGAAAAGTCGAATATTCGAAAACTTCAAAATCATGAATTATTCGAAAAGTCGAATATTCGAAAACTCCAGAATTCCGAACTATTCGAAAAGTCGAATATTCGAAAAAAATCTGAAAATGTAAAAGTATAGTACACACTACTATCTTCTAAAGATATCTCAGCATTGTCTCGTGAGTTTTCGCCTTTTATTCAAGATAATGAATAAGGAGTCTCAAAATAAGCTTTTCAGACGCTCTCACCTCCGGGTTTGATGTGGATAAAGAAGAAAAAGCATACCTTCTGAAAGATGCGCTGGTACGGTCTATTCGACAGTCTTTAAATTGTGCTTTCTGAGTATATCATGTATTGTATTAATGAATTGACTCTGAGCTTTTTGCGGTAGTATAAAGTATAAAATAAAATTTCAGCGACTACGGAAGACGCAAGATTGTGAAGGAAGGCTGTTATGCGGAGATGAAGGGCCCCAAGGCTAGATCCGACGCCTATTACAAAAAAGTGAAAGAAGAGCTCGAAGAGAATCTGTGATTATGTGTTTCAATGTGTTTTTGTTTGCTAAATGAGCTGTTGTTAATTGAGCTATCTGTTATTGTTAACTGTCTGTTGAATGAGCTAATCGATGTTGAATTTTATTTGTTAGTCTATTGCATCTTTTGATGTATGTTTTTATTTTATCTCATTGTTACACAGTGACGAATTCAAATACGTGCCTTTCTGGTGTGGACTTTGCCTGATAACGGTTGTCCTAAAGCACCGGTGACGTCTTTGGCCTCTAGGTGTCGAGCATGTCCTGACGACAGGCAAAAGGTTGTCGGTTGTAATTCTGTTTAATTGATAGTGATCTCAATCATTTGACCATCTTGCAGTTATGGGTTTTCTGCTAGTGTTCAGTTCTGTTATGAAATGAATTATTCTAGGAGGGAGTTATTGTGTGAATTCTGATGTGAATATGAGATTCTTTTTGTGAATATTAATTGAATCTTTTTTGTTTGATTCCTAACCGTTGTTACGGTTCTGTTCTGCTTGGAGAAATATTGAATCTGTAAGTAGAAATTTTTTGGCAGTGCCACATAATGAGGGAACACGAGGAGGATGGTAAAAAAATCGTTTGAGCTCGAATAAGCTGATAAAAATGGGAAAAATTCCAATTTCAGGCATAAACAATGTAGCTCGAGGTGAGCTCCACTGTTTGTGTCGTTTTTCTCAATTTTCGCCATTCCCTCGAAATCTGATAGCATTTTGAAGCTTCGCGCCCTGTAAAACGCAAAATTTTTCAAATTTTGGCATGAACAATGGAGCTTGAGATGGGCTACATTGCAATCTAGCCCATCCCGAGTTTCATTGTTCATGCCAAAATTTGGAAAATTTTGCGTTTTACAGGGCGCGAAGCTTCAAAATGCTATCAGATTTCGAGGGAATGGCGAAAATTGAGAAAAAACGGCATTTAGTAGAATAGGAGAGACTTCTAGTGAAACACTGGAGAATTCTAGAAGATTGCTGGAGAATTTTGGCAAATTACGTTAGAATTCTAGCAGAATACCAAAGAATTTTGCCAAAATTTCTCCTTTTGCCAAATTTCTCTGGTAATCTACAAAATTTTGGTGGTAATCTCCAGACCTGAGCTTAGAATTTTTTTTGGAGTTCATAGTACAGAATAGGGAGGTTTCGGTGAAATGAGACCGAATTATGCTTGTGTCGTTTGTAAACCGTAAAAAAACTTTATAGCTCGTCAACTCTTTGAAACCATCACCCTCATCACACTGTCCTTAAATATGCAGACAAAATTGTTTGCAGTATCATCTGAGAACAATACAATAACCCATAAAAATTTCAATCGCTCCAGCCGCGAAGCGTGATCTGACTTGAACTTTTGATCGCTTAGAATTCTGTAAAAGAGTTAATAAAACCTGTTAAACAAATTCTCCAGAGATTTCCATCGGGACATAGGTGAGAGGGTCCAGGAGGCACATGCTGACAAAATTTGAGCCGAATCGGTTCAAAACTAACAAAGTTAGATCGGCGAATCCTTATCAAAAATTCTTGTTGTGCGCGTGTTACTGCTTCGTGCTTCGCGCTTCCTGCTTCCTGCTTTCTGCTTCCTCGTGCGTTACGCACCCTTAGTAGTGGTCACTGTCAATGGTCGAAGGCGATCAGTTGAACAGGCAGGTAAGTTGGTATGTGGATAGATAAGCAGGCTGGTGAGTGAGTAGACAATGAGTACTTACTGTTTAACATTAAATACTTCACTTATTACTGCTTATCATATCAAGTGATATTATCAGTTGGTAGGTCAAATCGCTAAAACATTTACTTTTTCGTAAAGAAGGGACAGGGGAAGTGACTAACAAGTTTGTTACTTACCGTTTAACATTAAATACTTCACTTAATACTGCTTATCATATCAAGTGATATTATCAGTTGGTAGATCAAATCGCTAAAACATGTACTTTTTCGTAGAGAAGGGACAGGGGAAGTGACTAACAAGTCTGTGACTTACTGTTTACCATTGATTCCTATTTTTTACTGCTTATCATATCAAGTGATATTATCAGTTGGTAGATCAAATCGATAAAACACGTTGTAGGCTGTACTTTTTCTTAGGGTAGGGACAGGGGAAGTGACTAATGAGTTTGTTACTTTTTGATGACGTCATCAAAGTGAATGGGGCATGTGATGACGTCATCAGGACGTCGACGAAAGAGAGTCGCGCGTCCTTTGTAGCGCGCGCATCAAGTCAATTACTTACTGATTGTCATATCAATCCATGCTATTTGGAAAATATTGAAGATTTTCAGAGATATTACTTCGTAATATCAAGAAAAAGTGAACAATTCTATCAAAAATGTCTTCCAAGCCAAAGAGGTTTGGTTCGCGTCAGAAACGTTCCAACAAAAAGTGAACAGTAGGCAAGTAGAATGAGGATAATCAACAAAAAGTGAACAATATTTTCTGAGACTGATTTTCTTGACCGATACTTCTTAACAGCGAAAACAAACCGTTGTGGTATTTACGAGGAAGAGTTTAGTGTCTTCCGGAAATAAGGCTTCTATTCGTTTCACGAAATTTTACGGGAATACTCTTGCTCAATGCTGTAATTCTATTCTAAAGTTTCGCTTCTCCTTACAGCTAGACCTAACCGTCTGTATAGGTCTTTACGACATCATCTTCTATTCTGATGGTAAGTATTAGGTTTGCATGCACATACTTTTCAACGGTTCTCGCGTAGTCAGGACTATTTTTGGAACCACAAAGTGTTTCCGTGTAGAACACCGCAACGGTTTGCTTTCGCTCTTAAGAAGTATAGGCCAAGAAAATCAGTCTCAGAGGGTATTGTTCACTTTTTGTTGACTCTCCACATTCTACCTGCCTATTGTTCACTTTTTGTTGGAACGTTTCTGACGCGAACCAAACCTCTCTCGCTTGGAAGACCCCTTTTTGATAGATCAACCTAGTCTTTGAAAAGGCTTGAGAAAATTAAAAGCGCCCCTTGAGTCCCCGATGATGGAAGAAAAAATGATGACAATCGCTCCGCGACCATCGCGTCGTGTTGCATAGCAACGCGACGCGTTGGTCGCAGAGCGATTATAATCTGCGCCTCTTCACTGTGAACACCTAGCGACGACGCGACGAGGCGTCGCTTCATCGATACGTAGGCTAATCATAACGTCGCGTCGCGCCGCGAGTGAACTCTAGAAGCCGCCTTAGGCCTCCTCCAGAGTGCGATCGCTGGTCGCCGCGATGACATGTTTCGAATACAGATCGACGTGCGACGCGATCTCGATCGATGCTAATGTTTATCATCCCATCGCGTCGCTCGGCGATCGAGCTCTGGAAGAGGTCTTTGCCGCGCCACGCGACGGCGACTAGAGGTGTCTTTACGTAACATGTTAAAGACAAAAATCGCTCCTTGTTAGATAACCTAGTTCAAACTGCAAACCTACATATACATAATTAGGAATATGCACGAAAGCCTAATCTCGAGAGTGTGTGTTTATCGATTTTTGTCTTTTTTTTCAATATGGAAAGAAAAAATATGGGAAACCGAGACATTCATAAACTCTACTTTTTTTCCAGTGCAAAAATTGCCATTCTGCGTTTTATGATGTTATTTGAGATTTCCTCCATGGTGACAACACGGAGAACTGCACTGACTTTGCACTATTTGATCTCTTCCCAGCGTCGCGCGTTGAGCGCGCGCGTGGTTTCAAGCTTCTTCTCATAATGGGGAAGGTGAAAGAAATTAGCACCCAAGTGAAAATTTTACCCCTGAGAGGTCCCAGCACCACTTTATAGAAACCCTACATCTCGAATTTATGACTGAAAACCGAAAGACGGCACCTTTTACAATCCAATCACCGGATATTCCTGTCGTTGGGCAGTTGTGGCCTGCAATCACCGCTCCATATTTTCACCTTTGATAGTGCACTCTGAAAAATTCTCGGTGCAAAACTAGTTTGGGGGGGGGGGCACTCAGGGGCCGAATGCATCATTGGGCCGGGTTGGGGCAGGGACAGGGCAGTCTGCGCCTTTGAAGAACTCTGTAAATCAACAAATCAATCGTGCCCCAGCTGCCCCAGCTCGGAGGCTGGGGCAGCTAGAGCAGCGAAAAACACAGCTGGGGCACGATTGATTAGATGATCTACTCCCCTCGCATTGCGATCGTCAATGATGCCGACTGCCCTGCCCCTACCCCAACCCGGCGCGTTGATGCATCCGGCCCCAGAATCCAAATGAGGACTGAATGACTTTGCTTTCAGAAATCGATCTCATTTTATGAAATTTCTAGGAAATTACGAGTGATAACGCTATCAAGTATCTGATAACGAAAAAAAATTCATTTTCATGGATGAATCTTTTCATTCCCAAGGGTAAATCTTGAGTGCCCTCCCCCTCCCCGAACTAGTTTGCACCGAAATCTCCGCTGGGGCCGGTCAGTGCCCGAACGGTTCACTGAGCTCACCATAAAGTCGCGCGAGTCGCATAAACGCTGCGCCTAACCTTGCACAACGTTCGGTTGGGTTCATAATGTGGGGGTTCAAGAACTGCGAAGCAGTGTCAGTAGAAATAATAAATACTGAAGGCTACGGCTATTTTGTACCATTCACCTACAACAACCAACAGGGCAATATGTATCGATCCTGGTGTAAGCCTTGGGTTAGAGCGCGACTTGAATGACTATTGGCTTTCTAACGAATTTTGCGATTGCTTACGAAAATATTTTTAATTTCGTTAGTCGTTAGTCGTAACACCCTAAAAGCCCGTTAGTCGTTGAATCCGTTAGTCGTTAGTCGCTATTACGCACATCCCTGATCCCATACAGAGTCTCCGTGTTACAGGCATGTTGAGAAACACAAAGAAAACCGCCAGAAAAGAAGGGAGGAGCGCCAGAAGCGGAGGGCGGAAAGAGAAGAAAGAAGGGTAAGCAGGGGTAAACTCTGTCCCAAACGAGTTGGCAAGGGAGAGTCGGAAGAAGCAGCGCTCTCTTTGCTTCTCCGACGTTTTTGAACTACGCTGAGACGGATGCTGCGTTGCGAATCGCCAGAGACGCAGAGGGAGAGCTGCTTCTTTGGACTCTTCGCTTACCAACTCGTTTGGGACAGAGTATAACATCCCGCCTTTCTGTCATGATATTGGCTCTATCCTAGACGGGGGGGGGGCACCCAAGATTCACTCATAGATATGAACAAAAAACCTGATGAAAAATTATGTATATTGCTTTCAAGCATTGTTGCTATTGAAATTCTATAGAAATACTTCAATTAGTAGCGTTACCGATCGGTGGATCACTTCTTTTCTGACTTGAATCCTGAGTGCCCCCCCCCCCGTATAGGATAGTGCTATGATATGCACAAATTCAAAATAATGAGTTGGCCGTAATCCACGCGTTCCCCCTAACTAGTTTCATACCCGAGAATTTCCGTTAAAATTGGGCTCTATCCTAGACTGGGGGGGGACCCAAGATTCATGCATGGAAATTATTAAAGGCTCTGATGGAAGATGCTTGATACTGCTATCAATGAGATTTCATGTTTGGCTGTCTTGAAACCTGGGCACCATGAGAAGCGTGAACCGCGTCATAGAAAATGAGTCGCGCATTATGAGAAGCGTGCGCCGCGTGATGGGAAACGGGTCGCGCATTATAAGAAGCGTCCTCCATGTCATGAAAAATGAGTCGCGCACTATGAGAAGCGTGCCCCGCGTGATGGGAAATGAATCACGCATTATGACAAGCGTGCGCCGCTTCATGGAAAAAGAGTACCGCTCCATAGACAGCGTGATGGCCATGCGGAGCGTTCTTCGCCCATCTCGATCAATCGCCTAATTTGTAAGTTTTATTCACGCTCACACAAGTTTTGAGAAGGACACCTTTTATAGAAGCCCGACACGCACAGCATACCAAAACCCAAGTACTGCTATTTTACCCACTTCCTACTCGCAAAGTTAGTTCTCAACATGTTCCAATCTTGCGTTGAGTAATCTTCTCATCTAGGGTCGCATGGTCTAAGTATTTCGGTAGAATATTTGGAGAAAACCCAGTGTGCGTTAGGCATTAGGCTAACGATGGCATTGGTAATATTAGTGACAGCCGCTACTGCTGCGCTGCCCCCCACCGGCAGTAGCGGCTGTCACTAATATTATCGATACCATCGACTCATGTCGTCCTCGGGCACGTTGCATGCGCCGGGTCCCTGTCCACTCGTCTTGTGTTTCTATCCAATGATACCTTTCAACTGGTCCAAAGCCTTTTTTTGCGAAATATATGCTATAATTCAGTGATAATCCCTAGTACTGCGCCTATGTATTTACTTTGAGGTTAACCACCAAACCTGCCATAGTTGACAGAATATCTGAGCCACTTTAGAACTAGATGATAGCTTTTGCAAAATTTTTTGACGAATCGTAATTAATGATTTGTAGTGAATTTTTTGATTTTGCAGCTTCGTTGTTTTCTGTTTTATGTGGGAAGTTAAGGCCTCGAAGCTTCAAAGTTATGTATGATGGCTGAGTCCTTAATCAATAGTATTTTCCGTCAATTATCGATCGTTTTTTTTGAAAATTCGATTCTCGCCCTTTTCATCGATTTTCAAAATAACTATCAATAAATGACAAAAAATACTATCGATTAGCCGTTATAACGTCGGCATGAATCCTAACGATACTTCGCGTTCTCCACTGAAGGTTGGCGCAAACTCGGTGCACCTATGTTATAGTAGCTTATGGCACCGAGTTTGCGCCAACCTTCAATAGGGAACGCAAAGTATCACTAGGATCCATGCCGACGTAATAACGGCTAAGTTCCTGACCGATAGTATTTTTTTCCGTTGATTACTCCTTGTTATTTTAAAAATCGATGAAAAAGGCGAGAATTGGATTTTCAAAAAAAAAGGATCGATAATTGTCGAAAAATACTATTGATTAAGGACTTGGCCATAATAATTAACTTTGGAGCTTCGAGGCCTAAAGTTTTCGGATAAGTCACAGAAGACTGAAGCTGTAAAATCACAAAACCAGCTAAAAATCATTAATTACGCTCTGTCGAAAATTTTCGCAAACGCTATCATCTAGTTCTAAGGTGGCTCAGATATTCTGTCAACTATGGCAGGTTTGGTGGTTTACCTCAAAGAAAATATTGGGTAGGGGAATAAGTTCGCTCGGTTTTTTTCAAAGAGCTTTATTTGAATAATGTGTTTGCTATTTAGCAAAGTGTTTGCATTCATTGGAAAAAGTTTCTTCTGCTCAACAAAACTGTTCTATCTGTTTTTTCGTATGATGCTATTTTTTCCATATTTCCAGGGTTGGAAGTGGAATACCCAGAAAGCGAAAATCAGCATATTCGACACCTACTTTTGTTCGCTTTTTATCGCGGTCAAAAATACCTGCTGCCACTTTTTTCTTTCTTTGCTCCATAATAACGTACAAGCACTATTTCTCATCTCCCGTGACTATTCGGAACAAAAAGCGCCGCTTATGACCGCGTGTTACTCGATGGCCGCGAGGTGTTGAGCAGCGATTTGAAGACGATTTTCTTTGTTGACTTCGATAAGCTCGTGAGGCACCCAGGATCGTCTTAAGATCCCAGCTAATTTTTTTCGGTCATTTAATGACTTGTTTGGCGACCATCTTCCTTATAAAGCGCTCATCGAATTCTGCGAGTAGACCGCTGCGAAACGTGTCTTCGAGGTCGGAGTTGCCGTTTTTTCACTTCGCAGCCAATTTTGGTTTTTTTTTTGGTCACAAACTTCGCAAATCCCAGGTCTTTTTGACCGCGATGAAAAACCAAGAAAAGTGGTGTTGAAAATGCTGATTATTCGAAGCCTTAAGAATAGGAAAAAATAATTTACCTATACAAAAAACAAATATCACTGTTCTGAAGAGCAGAAAAAACACTTTCTAATGATGACAAACACTTTGCTGAACAACCGACAAATAAATTGAAAAAGCTCTTCTAGAAAAACCGAACGAACTTATTCCTCAACCCAATAGAAGCACTCAAAGATATACAGTACTGAAGATTAGCAGTGAATTATAGCATATATTTCGCGAACAAGCAGGCTTATGACCAAGTGGAAGGCAGCGTTAGATAGAAAATAATTTGTTTTTCGAGACTAAATGAAGAAGAGGGGAAATGAGGAAACAGGACAGGAAGGACTGGAAGAAGAGGGAAGAAGGGGAAAGAAGAAAGAGAGTGAAACAGAGAAGCAGAAACGAGTGAATAAAAAAGGAAACCCATCGGTGAAGCGACGCTAGTTCGCCCGAAGAGCCAACGCAGTGCCAGTTGGGACCGAAGATCGCTCCGAGCGATACTGCTGTGGCCCGGAGAGCGGCTGCTGTGGCCCGAGTAGATGGCTAATTCTCGCTCGGAGCGGAGAGGCAGCGCCGCTCGAGTAGCTCCCCGGTACCGCTCGGAGCGATGGTTTGCTTGAGAAAATGAAGAGGAGCGGTATGGACTCATTCACACACCGCTCTTTTCGAGAAGATACTGGGGAGTGGCTGAGGAGGTCGAAAATGTGCAAACTTGTTTGTTGGCTATTACGATGGGCATGAAACTAGTTAGGAGGGGGGGGAGGGGCACTCAAAATTTATAATGAAATTTCTGAAAGTTGGGCTCCTCAGAAAAGGGCAAGGATTTGGCATTGCTTTGAAATGTCGTGAAATTGTTCCATTGAATTTGGCTATCAAACTGAATTCCTAATTGTAATTTCTGAAAGTTGGGCTCCGCAGAAAAGGGCAAGGATTTGGCATTGCTCTAGAATGTCGTGAAATTGTTCCATTGGGTTTGGCTATTAAACTGATTTCCTAAATGTAATGGAATTGTTGAATCGATTTGGCTGTTGTTGGTATATGCAGATAACATAATCATTAAATGTAGTGAAATTATTGCAAACGGATTTGGCAGGAGCTCTATGAATTATCACAGTCGAATCACGCGTCAGAAGGTCCTCTGGCGAGTAAATGAAGACAGAAGGAAAAAAACTACTCCCTCAATTAACAATGCTGAACTAAATGTGGCCTTATGGGCTAGAAATAAGGTTTTTGAATGTTAATCTGCCTTTTCAGTGTAGCTCCCACTAAGGTACTAGACCTTCCCTCTTCCCTCACTGATTAGATAAAAATTACGAAAATTGTCCACGTGCGACTCTCCATAAATCTTGGCATATCGATTGACACTTGTGGTATTCGGTGGTTGAAGCGAGACCAAGATTGATTTACGAAAACGAAATGTAACACAATTTATTAGCTACTGACGCTATGTCTTCGTGTCCTCAACGCTTTTACGGTTCACATTGTACGGAAACGTTTTTGCTGCTACACTTATTCCTGTTCTCATTTGATTCAATATGCGCTCCAAGAAAAACTCCTTCTGACGCGTGATTTGACTGTGATAATTCATAGAGCTCCTGCCAAATCCGTTTGCAAAAATTTCACTACATTTAATGATTATGTTATCTGCATATACCAACAACAGCCAAATCGATTCAACAATTTCATTAAATTTAGGAAATCAGTTTAATAGCCAAATTCAATGGAACAATTTCACGGAAAAAATGAAGAAATGAGTTTTTGAATGACCCAATTGTACAGGGTCTAGGCACTATCCTTGACGGGGGGGGGCACCCGCCATTCAAGACAGAAATGAAATGAACCGCCAATTGGTAAGGCTACCAGTCGAAGTATTTCCATAGAGCTCTCATAAAAACAATGATTGTTAGTGCAGTGCAGTATCAGGCATCTTTTATCACAGTTTTTCACCATTTCTATGAGTAAATCTTGGGTGGCCCCACCACGTCTAGGACAGACCCAGGGTCAGCCCTCTAGCCAGAACTTGGAAAATTTTAGAGCCAACTCGAGTGAGATTATGGTAGCCCTGTTCTGGCGCACATAGCTATCGTTCTTGTTGATTCGGAGGCATGGCTTGCATGCGGTGTCCTAAACATTAAACTGAGGTCAAGCGCACGTCCCTTGATGTCCTGCACACCCCTACTGAGATCCAGCACACATTCCATGACGTGCTGCTCATCCTTACAGGGGTCCTGCACACGTGTCATGATGTCCTGCACACTCCTATGTACTAAGGTCCTGCACACATTTTATGACGTCCTGCTCATCCCTATAGGGGTCCTGCACACGCTTCATGATACCCTGCACACTCCTACTGATGTCCTGCACACATTCCATGAAGTCCTGCTCATTCCCACTGGGGTCATGCACACGTTTTATAATGTCCTGCACACTCCTACTAGAGTCCTGCACACGTTCCATGATGTCCTGCACACTTTTACTGAGGTCCTGTACACATTTCATGACGTCCTGCACACCTCTATTGGGACAGTGCACACGTTCCATGACGTTCTGCTCATTCCCACTGGGGTCATGCACGCATTCTACGACGTCTTGCCCACCCCTACTGGGGTCCTGCACACATTACACGACGTCCTGCACACCCCTACTGGGGTGGTGCACAGGTTCCATGATGTGCTGCACACTCCTACTAAGGTCCTGCACACGTTCCATGATATCCTGCACACTCCTACTGAAGTCCTGCACACTATCTACGACGTCCTGCACACCTTTATTAGGACCATGCACTGTTTTCATGATGTCCTGCACACTTTTACTGAGGTCCTGTACACATTTCATGAAGTCCTGCTCATTCCCACTGGGGTCATGCACACGTTTTATAATGTCCTGCACACTCCTACTAGGGTCCTGCACACGTTCCATGATGTCCTGCACACTTTTACTGAGGTCCTGTACACATTTCTTGACGTCCTGCACACCTCTATTGGGACAGTGCACACGTTCCATGACGTTCTGCTCATTCGTACTGGGGTCATTCACGCATTCTGCGACGTCTTGCCCACCCCTACTGGGGTCCTGCACACATTACACGACGTCCTGCACACCCCTACTGGGGTGGTGCACAGGTTCCATGATGTCCTGCACACTTTTACTGAGGTCCTGTACACATTTCATGACGTCCTGCACACCTCTATTGGGACAGTGCACACGTTCCATGACGTTCTGCTCATTCCTAATGGGGTCATGCACGCATTCTACGACGTCTTGCCCACCCCTACTGGGGTCCTGCACACATTACACGACGTCCTGCACACCCCTACTGGGGTGGTGCACAGGTTCCATGATGTGCTGCACACTCCTACTAAGGTCCTGCACACGTTCCATGATATCCTGCACGCTCCTACTGAAGTCCTGCACACTATATACGACGTCCTGCACACCTTTATTAGGACCATGCACTGTTTTCATGATGTCCTGCACACTTTTACTGAGGTCCTGTACACATTTCATGAAGTCCTGCTCATTCCCACTGGGGTCATGCACACGTTTTATAATGTCCTGCACACTCCTACTAGGGTCCTGCACACGTTCCATGATGTCCTGCACACTTTTACTGAGGTCCTGTACACATTTCTTGACGTCCTGCACACCTCTATTGGGACAGTGCACACGTTCCATGACGTTCTGCTCATTCCTACTGGGGTCATGCACGCATTCTACGACGTCTTGCCCACCCCTACTGGGGTCCTGCACACATTACACGACGTCCTGCACACCCCTACTGGGGTGGTGCACAGGTTCCATGATGTCCTGCACACTTTTACTGAGGTCCTGTACACATTTCATGACGTCCTGCACACCTCTATTGGGACAGTGCACACGTTCCATGACGTTCTGCTCATTCCTAATGGGGTCATGCACGCATTCTACGACGTCTTGCCCACCCTACTGGGGTCCTGCACACATTACGACGTCCTGCACACCCCTACTGGGGTGGTGCACAGGTTCCATGATGTGCTGCACACTCCTACTAAGGTCCTGCACACGTTCCATGATATCCTGCACACTCCTACTGAAGTCCTGCACACTATCTACGACGTCCTGCACACCTTTATTAGGACCATGCACAGTTTTCATGACGTCCTGCTCATCCCTACTGGGGTCCTGCACACATTCCATGATGTCCTGCACACCCCTGGTGAGGTCCTGCACACGTTCTATGATGTCCTGCACACTTTTACTTAGGTCCTTCACACATTCCATGACGTCCTGCTCATCCCTATAGGGGTCCTGCACACGTTCCATGATATCCTGCACGCTCCTACTGAAGTCCTGCACACTATCTACGACGTCCTGCACACCTTTATTAGGACCATGCACTGTTTTCATGATGTCCTGCACACTTTTACTGAGGTCCTGTACACATTTCATCAAGTCCTGCTCATTCCCACTGGGGTCATGCACACGTTTTATAATGTCCTGCACACTCCTACTAGGGTCCTGCACACGTTCCATGATGTCCTGCACACTTTTACTGAGGTCCTGTACACATTTCTTGACGTCCTGCACACCTCTATTGGGACAGTGCACACGTTCCATGACGTTCTGCTCATTCCTACTGGGGTCATGCACGCATTCTACGACGTCTTGCCCACCCCTACTGGGGTCCTGCACACATTACACGACGTCCTGCACACCCCTACTGGGGTGGTGCACAGGTTCCATGATGTCCTGCACACTTTTACTGAGGTCCTGTACACATTTCATGACGTCCTGCACACCTCTATTGGGACAGTGCACACGTTCCATGACGTTCTGCTCATTCCTAATGGGGTCATGCACGCATTCTACGACG